>CAWUFW010020281.1:0-156486 GCA_963921515.1 Calotriton arnoldi | reverse complement strand
AGTTACATTGCTAGCACAAGCAGGGTAGAAACACCCTGACCCCCTAGGTCTGCTCAGGGGGTCCCACAAGGTCCCCTGGGCAAAATCTTTTTATTTTTTTTTAAATAATCGGCAGGATGCGCTCAGGGAGCGCGAATCCTGCCGAAAAAAAAATCGAAGCGCGGTCTCCCGCGCTTCGATGTTAATTGGCCCCCAGGTGGGCCAAGTCCCGGGGGCATGCTGGGGGGGTTAATTTTATGTGTGGGGGCCTCTAAGGGCCCCCAAGCCCGGGGACCACCACCCCCGGGGCTTTATGTATAGTTGGTGCGGGAGGGCTCTGAGCCCTCCCTGCAGCCCCGAGGACCACCACCTCCCCGGGGCTTCTTTTTTAAATTAAAAACCTGTGTGGGGGGCTCCAGCCCCCACACGCCCGGGACCACCACCTCCCCGGGGCACTAAGAAAAATTAAAATGGGGGTCCGTTTTGGACTCCCAAGTCCCGGGGACCACCACCTCCCCGGGGCTTTCAAAATGTAGGGAGGGGGCCGCGCGGCCCCCTCTCTGAGCCTGTGGTGGCCCTGGGGACAACCACCCCCCAGGGCCGGCTCCTGCAGTGTCCCGGGGTGCCTACCCCCGGGACACTGCTGTTTGCAATGACAGGACGGGAGCCTCGTGGCTCCCGTCCTGTCATTGCAAACTTGCTTTGGATATTGGAAGAGAGAGCAGGAAACCTGCTCTCTCTTCCAATATCCAAGCCGATTGCTTTCCACATGGGGAGCAGCATGTTAGCTGCTCCCCATGTGTCAGCTAATGCCGGCTCCCGTAGGACACGGGGAGCCGGCGGGACTGTGGGGGCTTGGGGACCCCCCACAGTCCCCAACGAGAGGCCAGGCCCCGGGGATGGGGTCCCCGGGGCCATAAGTGGCCACGGAGGGGGCCACGCAGCCCCCCTCCCCAAAGTAAAAAAATGGAGAATTTTTTTTTAAAAAGTGCAAGGCCGGCCCGGGGATGGGGTCCCCGGGGCCTTAAATGGCCTGAGGAGGGGGCCACGCAGCCCCCTCCAAATAAAAAAAAGAGGCCATGCCCCGGGGATGGGGTCCCCGGGGCCAATACAGGCCCAGGGAAGGGGGCCACGCGGCCCCCTTCCTGTTTTTTTTTTAATTTTAATTTTAAAAAAAGGGAGTAAGGCCCTGGGGGATGGGGTCCCCAGGGCCTAAAAATAGGAAAAAGGAAGGGGGCCACACAGACCCCCTTCAGGGAAAAAACCAAAAAAACGATCGGGCCCATAGGCCCCGCCCCCTTCCTTCACCACTCTGCAAACGCGCCCGGCGACGTTTGCAGAGGGAACAGATCCCCTTGAATACTGGGGGTCCCTGGAGGCCAACTAGCCCACCAGGAACCTCCAGTATGCGCCAGGGAGCTGCCTTGCAGAGAGGTGTACAGAGGCCACGCCCCTGCACACCTCTCTGCACGCAGCTCTATGGCGCTTTTTGGAGGTATATGGTGGGCTAGTTGCACCCCAGGGACCCTCAGGATTCAAGGGGAGTTAATCCCCGACTTAAAACGCACCACGGGGCGCGTTTGCACAGTGGTGAAGGGAGGAGGCGGGGCTTCAGGTGACATGTGTGCAAACAGGCCCCGTGGCGTGTTTTAAGATGGGGATTTAAATCCTCTTCAATCCTGAGGGTCCCTGGGGGCCAACTAGCCCAACAGGTACGTCCAGAAAGCGCCACAGAGCTGCGTTGCAGAGAGGTGTAAAAAGGGGTGTGGCCTCTGTACATGTCTCTGCAACGCAGCCCCTGGCGCATACTGGAGGTTCCTGGTGGGCTAGTTGGCCCGTAGGGACCCTCATGATTCAAGGGGACTTAATCCCCCAACTTAAAACGCAGCACGGGCGCGTTTGCACAGATGTCACCTCAGGCCCCGCCCCTCCCTTCACCATTGTGCAAATATTCCTCTAAAATCAGCCGAAATACGAATTCTGATTTACTCACCTGTTATCAGGAGAGACCTCAGTGCTGCATCTTTCAGCCCAGTACTAATCCTGAAAAGTAATTTTAACCGTACTTACCAGTAACTTGAATTTCCTTCCATAGGCTAACATTGACTGGTTTCACTTGGAAATTCTTCTAAGTGTGGAGTTTTGGAACTTTAAAATATTCCTCTAAAATCAGCCGAAATACGAATTCCGATTTACTCACCTGTTATCAGGAGAGACCTCAGTGCTGCATCTTTCAGCCCAGTACTGGTCCTGAAAAGTAATTTTAACCGTACTTACCAGTAACTTGAATTTCCTTCCATAGGCTAACATTGACTGGTTTCACTTGGAAATTCTTCTAAGTGTGGAGTTTTGGAACTTTAAAATATTCCTCTAAAATCAGCCGAAATACGAATTCCGATTTACTCACCTGTTATCAGGAGAGACCTCAGTGCTGCATCTTTCAGCCCAGTACTGGTCCTGAAAAGTAATTTTAACCGTACTTACCAGTAACTTGAATTTCCTTCCATAGGATATCATTGCCTGCGTTTTGCTTGGAAAAGTCTTCTAAGTGTTGAGTTTTGAAACATTACAAATATTCCTCTAAAATCAGCCGAAATCCGAATTCTGATTTACTCACCTGTTATCAGGAGAGACCTCAGTGCTGCATCTTTCAGCCCAGTACTGATCCTGAAAAGTAATTTTAACCGTACTTACCGGTAACTTGAATTTCCTTCCATAGGCTAACATTGACTGGTTTCACTTGGAAATTCTTCTAAGTGTGGAGTTTTGGAACTTTAAAATATTCATCTAAAATCAGCCGAAATACGAATTCCGATTTACTCATCTGTTATCAGGAGAGACCTCAGTGCTGCATCTTTCAGCCCAGTACTGATCCTCAAAAGTAATTTTAACCGTACTTACCAGTAACTTGAATTTCCTTCCATAGGATATCATTGCCTGCTTTTTGCTGAAAAAGTTTCTAAGTGTTGATTTTTGAAACATACAAATATTCCTCTAAAATCAGCCGAAATACGAATTCCGATTTACTCACCTGTTATAAGGAGAGACCTCAGTGCTGCATCTTTCAGCCCAGTACTGGTCCTGAAAAGTAATTTTAACCGTACTTACCAGTAACTTATATTTTCTTCCATAGGAATCCATTGTCTGGTTTTCAGCAGAAAAGTTTCAAAGTGTCGATTTTCACAAACTACAAATATTCCTTAAAAATCGCCTGTATGACTTAAACGCATTCTTTCAACTGTTTACAGGAGATGCACCAGTGCTGGATCCAGGATCCAACACTGAGTAAGAAAAAGTAACAATAACAGTTTTTACCTGCTAAGTGAATTTCCTTCCATAGGATAACATTGGTGATTCTATGAGAAAAAGTTTCTAAGTGTCAACTTTTAAAATACAATAATATTCCTTAAAAATCACGACTGTAACCAAAACGCTTTTACTCAACTGTTTACAGGAGATGTACCAGGACTGAATCTAGGATCCAGTCCTGTGGTTAGAAAAAGTAATCCATAAAGTAACTAATTGCATTTAACTAGAAATTCACATTGAGCTGAATGTTGCATTGTGTTTGAAAATGTGTTGCCCATTGCAACAACTGTAACTACTGTACTTAAAAGTCTATTGCCTATGTGCAAAGTATTTAAACTAAAGTAATTCATTCTGAGAAAGTATTTTTTGTAATGTAATGTATAATGTAATTACAATGTAATTTAAAAAATAAAATATGTAAAAGAAATTGTTTCTAAAAATGTAGTAAATCAGTATGAAAAAAATTAATATAAAAATTAATACATTTAAAAATTGTCATTTAAAAAACCTTTGAAATTCACTGAAAAAACCGTAGGTTTCAGGCACGTTATAGTTACAAATTAGCATTTTAAAAACCTTTGAAATTCACTGAAAAAACCATAGGTTTCAGACACGTTATAGTTAGAAATTAGCATTTAAAAAACCTTTGAAATTCACTGAAAAAACCATAGGTTTTAGGGACAGTTATAGTTAGTTGGACATTGCACTCGTACAAAACCCGTGAAATTCCCCTGTTATAGTTAGTTCAGCTAACTATAACTCGCGCCCCGCAATGCACTGCTGATGACGTCACATATTACATCACTCATGACATGGTCAGTGACATCACTGATGACATCACTGATGACATCTCAAATGACATCACTGATGACATCATCCACGTGATAATCTGATGCAGCTCCTCACACCCTAATATAACCTTTGATACACCCAATCTAAATTACAGAGTGCCATTCGCAAAACCATAGACACTCCAACACCAATAACTACATACCCACTCACTGATTCTTAGGTCTACACACACACATCCACTCACTCACCCGTACAGTCACTCATACTTATGGTCACTCAGTACAGGACTATCATATGCACTCTTACTCCTATATAGACACTCAAACACCGCCACTCATCCATAGAGGTACTCACACACCTAGTCAGTCATGCAAATAATTAAACACACTGCCATTTACTCACCTATACAGTTATACACACACCAGCTCACTTAATCATACAAATACTAGCACATTGTTACGCTCTTATACAATCACTGATACAAGCACACACTCATCCATACAGCCACTATCACAATCACTCACTCTCGCTTATAGCTATTTATATACTCCAATACACATATATACTGCCTTTCACATATGTAGTTACTCACACATGTACCACTGGGACATACATTCACTCACTAACACACTCTTACACACACTTACCCACCCATACAGTCTATCACAGATGCACTCTTGAAACCATCCACCCAGTGAATCACCCACTCACACATCTATGCACAGTCGCACACACCCCATCCACACAAACACTCAGGCACCCATACAGATACTCATAGAACCAATCAATAACCCATATAGACACTCATGTAGCTATTCGCAAATCCATGCATCCACTTACACACCAACAGACGGATACAGACATTCACACAGTTTAGTCACTAACCCATGCATTCAGTAAGATACGTTTAATCACTCACTTGCAGAGTCAGTCACGCACGTACTAAATCATCCATTCAGACACTTATACACCCACTCATTCTTCAATACGCCTTTCCCTATATATATTAAACATATTTAAACTTTACAGAAACACACAGTCACTGGATGATGTCATCAGTGATGTCATTTGAGATGTCATCAGTGATGTCATCAGTGATGTCACTGACCATGTCATGAGTGATGTAATATGTGACGTCATCAGCAGTGCATTGCGGGGCGCGAGTTATAGTTAGCTGAACTAACTATAACGGGGGAATTTCACGGGTTTTGTACGAGTGCAATGTCCAACTAACTATAACTGTCCCTAAAACCTATGGTTTTTTCAGTGAATTTCAAAGGTTTTTTAAATGCTAATTTCTAACTATAACGTGTCTGAAACCTATGGTTTTTTCAGTGAATTTCAAAGGTTTTTAAAATGCTAATTTGTAACTATAACGTGCCTGAAACCTACGGTTTTTTCAGTGAATAATATATATATATATATATCAATCACTTACTGGCGGTCGCCAGTAGGTAGTTATAGTTACAACCTCATTATCCATAGGAAATCCGCGACATTCTATTTGCAAATAACTCTCTTGACTCGGTTGACGTATCTTCGCAAAATTTTCAAAACTTTGTGGTCCGCTCCGGTCCGCTCCTAGCCCTGAAAGTCTCGGGGTGATTCGTCAAGCGGGGGCCGAGAAAAAGGGGTCCCAAAACGCGTTTTCCCCATGCTAATTTTCCATAGGAAACTTTAGACACGGCTACAGCCCGAACTGCTGAACGGAATTACACCAAATTTGGCAAAGAGGTAGTTCTTGGTTCAGAAAGAACCCTTTTGTTAAATGGTGTAAATCCGTTCAGTAGTTGCTGAGAAAATCAAAAGTAAAAAGATAGATATATCTAGGGGCCGCGGATCCTCCCGATGCACGAGCTTTATGTTAATTGGCTGTCAACACTCCAAATCAGGAAGTGTTGGCAGCCATTTTATCCCTCGGTAGAACCGAGGGACAGAAACAAGTGCGCAAAGCGCACAAAGGGAGCAGGGTAGAAACACCCTGACCCCCTAGGTCTGCTCAGGGGTCCCACAAGGACCCCTGGGCAAAAAATTTATTTTTTTTTTAAAAATCGGCAGGATGCGCTCAGGGAGCGCGAATCCTGCCGAAAAAAAAAAAATCGAAGCGCGGTCTCCCGCGCTTCGATGTTAATTGGCCCCCGGGTGGGCCAAGTCCCGGGGGCATGCTGGGGGGGTTAATTTTATGTGTGGGGGGCCTCTAAGGGCCCCCAAGCCCCGGGGACCACCACCCCCGGGGCTTTATGTATAATGGTGCGGGAGGGCTCTGAGCCCTCCCGCAGCCCCGAGGACCACCACCTCCCCGGGGCTTCTTTTTTAAATTAAAAACCTGTGTGGGGGGCTCCAGCCCCCACACGCCCGGAGACCACCACCTCCCCGGGGCACTAAGAAAAATTAAAATGGGGATCCGTTTTGGACCCCCAAGCCCCGGGGACCACCACCTCCCCGGGGCTTTCAAAATGTAGGGAGGGGGCCGCGCGGCCCCCTCCTGGAGCCTGTGGTGGCCCTGGGGACCACCAGCCCCCAGGGCCGGCTCCTGCAGTGTCCCGGGGTGCCTACCCCCGGGACACTGCTGTTTGCAATGACAGGACGGGAGCCTCGCGGCTCCCGTCCTGTCATTGCAAACTTGCTTTGGATATTGGAAGAGAGAGCAGGAAACCTGCTCTCTCTTCCAATATCCAAAGCCGATTGCTTTTCCACATGGGGAGCAGCATGTTAGCTGCTCCCCATGTGTAAAGCAATGCCGGCTCCCGTAGGACACGGGGAGCCGGCGGGACTGTGGGGGCTTGGGGACCCCCACAGTCCCCAACGAGAGGCCAGGCCCCGGGGGATGGGGTCCCCGGGGCCATAAGTGGCCACGGAGGGGGCCACGCAGCCCCCTCCCCAAAGTAAAAAAATGGAAAAAAATTTTTAAAAAGTGCAAGGCCGGCCCGGCGGATGGGGTCCCCGGGGCCTTAAATGGCCTGAGGAGGGGGGCCACGCAGCCCCCTCCAAATAAAAAAAAAGAGGCCATGCCCCGGGGATGGGGTCCCCGGGGCCAATACAGGCCCAGGGAAGGGGGCCACGCGGCCCCCTTCCCGTTTTTTTAATTTATTTTAATTTAAAAAAAGGGGTAAGGCCCTGGGGGATGGGGTCCCCAGGGCCTAAAAATAGGAAAAAGGAAGGGGGGCCACATAGCCCCCCTTCAGGAAAAAAAAAAAAAAAAACGATCGGGCCCGTAGGCCCCGCCCCCTTCCTTCACCACTCTGCAAACGCGCCCCCTGGCGCGTTTGCAGAGGGGGAACGAATTCCCCTTGAATACTGGGGGTCCCTGGGGGCCAACTAGCCCACCAGGAACCTCCAGTATGCGCCAGGGGGCTGCCTTGCAGAGAGGTGTACAGAGGCCACGCCCCTTTTTACACCTCTCTGCAACGCAGCTCTATGGCGCTTTTGGAGGTATATGGTGGGCTAGTTGCACCCCAGGGACCCTCAGGATTCAAGGGGAGTTAATCCCCCGACTTAAAACGCGCCACGGGGCGCGTTTGCACAGTGGTGAAGGGAGGGGGCGGGGCTTCAGGTGACATGTGTGCAAACAGGCCCCGTGGCGCGTTTTAAGATGGGGAATTAAATCCTCTTCAATCCTGAGGGTCCCTGGGGGCCAACTAGCCCAACAGGTACGTCCAGAAAGCGCCACAGAGCTGCGTTGCAGAGAGGTGTAAAAGGGGTGTGGCCTCTGTACATGTCTCTGCAACGCAGCCCCTGGCGCATACTGGAGGTTCCTGGTGGGCTAGTTGGCCCGTAGGGACCCTCATGATTCAAGGGGACTTAATCCCCCAACTTAAAACGCGCCACGGGGCGCGTTTGCACAGATGTCACCTCAGGCCCCGCCCCTCCCTTCACCATTGTGCAAATATTCCTCTAAAATCAGCCGAAATACGAATTCTGATTTACTCACCTGTTATCAGGAGAGACCTCAGTGCTGCATCTTTCAGCCCAGTACTAATCCTGAAAAGTAATTTTAACCGTACTTACCAGTAACTTGAATTTCCTTCCATAGGCTAACATTGACTGGTTTCACTTGGAAATTCTTCTAAGTGTGGAGTTTTGGAACTTTAAAATATTCCTCTAAAATCAGCCGAAATACGAATTCCGATTTACTCACCTGTTATCAGGAGAGACCTCAGTGCTGCTATCTTTCAGCCCAGTACTGGTCCTGAAAAGTAATTTTAACCGTACTTACCAGTAACTTGAATTTCCTTCCATAGGCTAACATTGACTGGTTTCACTTGGAAATTCTTCTAAGTGTGGAGTTTTGGAACTTTAAAATATTCCTCTAAAATCAGCCGAAATACGAATTCCGATTTACTCACCTGTTATCAGGAGAGACCTCAGTGCTGCATCTTTCAGCCCAGTACTGGTCCTCAAAAGTAATTTTAACCGTACTTACCAGTAACTTGAATTTCCTTCCATAGGATATCATTGCCTGCTTTTTGCTGAAAAAGTTTCTAAGTGTTGATTTTTGAAACATACAAATATTCCTCTAAAATCAGCCGAAATCCGAATTCTGATTTACTCACCTGTTATCAGGAGAGACCTCAGTGCTGCATCTTTCAGCCCAGTACTGATCCTCAAAAGTAATTTTAACCGTACTTACCGGTAACTTGAATTTCCTTCCATAGGCTAACATTGACTGGTTTCACTTGGAAATTCTTCTAAGTGTGGAGTTTTGGAACTTTAAAATATTCATCTAAAATCAGCCGAAATACGAATTCCGATTTACTCACCTGTTATCAGGAGAGACCTCAGTGCTGTATCTTTCAGCCCAGTACTGGTCCTGAAAAGTAATTTTAACCGTACTTACCGGTAACTTAAATTTCCTTCCATAGGCTAACATTGACTGGTTTCACTTGGAAATTCTTCTAAGTGTGGAGTTTTGGAACTTTAAAATATTCATCTAAAATCAGCCGAAATACGAATTCCGATTTACTCATCTGTTATCAGGAGAGACCTCAGTGCTGCATCTTTCAGCCCAGTACTGATCCTCAAAAGTAATTTTAACCGTACTTACCAGTAACTTGAATTTCCTTCCATAGGATATCATTGCCTGCTTTTTGCTGAAAAAGTTTCTAAGTGTTGATTTTTGAAACATACAAATATTCCTCTAAAATCAGCCGAAATACGAATTCCGATTTACTCACCTGTTATAAGGAGAGACCTCAGTGCTGTATCTTTCAGCCCAGTACTGGTCCTGAAAAGTAATTTTAACCGTACTTACCAGTAACTTATATTTTCTTCCATAGGAATCCATTGTCTGGTTTTCAGCAGAAAAGTTTCAAAGTGTCGATTTTCACAAACTACAAATATTCCTTAAAAATCGCCTGTATGACTTAAACGCATTCTTTCAACTGTTTACAGGAGATGCACCAGTGCTGGATCCAGGATCCAACACTGAGTAAGAAAAAGTAACGATAACAGTTTTTACCTGCTAAGTGAATTTCCTTCCATAGGATAACATTGGTGATTCTATGAGAAAATGTTTCTAAGTGTCAACTTTTAAAATACAATAATATTCCTTAAAAATCACGACTGTAACCAAAACGCTTTTACTCAACTGTTTACAGGAGATGTACCAGGACTGAATCTAGGATCCAGTCCTGTGGTTAGAAAAAGTAATCCATAAAGTAACTAATTGCATTTAACTAGAAATTCACATTGAGCTGAATGTTGCATTGTGTTTGAAAACGTGTTGCCCATTGCAACAACTGTAACTACTGTACTTAAAAGTCTATTGCCTATGTGCAAAGTATTTAAACTAAAGTAATTCATTCTGAGAAAGTATTTTTTGTAATGTAATGTATAATGTAATTACAATGTTATTTAAAAAATAAAATATGTAAAAGAAATTGTTTCTAAAAATGTAGTAAATCAGTATGAAAAAAATTTATATAAAAATTAATACATTTAAAAATTGTCATTTAAAAAACCTTTGAAATTCACTGAAAAAACCGTAGGTTTCAGGCACGTTATAGTTACAAATTAGCATTTTAAAAACCTTTGAAATTCACTGAAAAAACCATAGGTTTCAGACACGTTATAGTTAGAAATTAGCATTTAAAAAACCTTTGAAATTCACTGAAAAAACCATAGGTTTTAGGGACAGTTATAGTTAGTTGGACATTGCACTCGTACAAAACCCGTGAAATTCCCCCGTTATAGTTAGTTCAGCTAACTATAACTCGCGCCCCGCAATGCACTGCTGATGACGTCACATATTACATCACTCATGACATGGTCAGTGACATCACTGATGACATCACTGATGACATCTCAAATGACATCACTGATGACATCATCCACGTGATAATCTGATGCAGCTCCTCACACCCTAATATAACCTTTGATACACCCAATCTAAATTACAGAGTGCCATTCGCAAAACCATAGACACTCCAACACCAATAACTAGATACCCACTCACTGATTCTTAGGTCTACACACACACATCCACTCACTCACCCGTACAGTCACTCATACTTATGGTCACTCAGTACAGGACTATCATATGCACTCTTACTCCTATATAGACACTCAAACACCGCCACTCATCCATAGAGGTACTCACACACCTAGTCAGTCATGCAAATAATTAAACACACTGCCATTTACTCACCTATACAGTTATACACACACCAGCTCACTTAATCATACAAATACTAGCACATTGTTACGCTCTTATACAATCACTGATACAAGCACACACTCATCCATACAGCCACTATCACAATCACTCACTCTCGCTTATAGCTATTTATATACTCCAATACACATATATACTGCCTTTCACATATGTAGTTACTCACACATGTACCACTGGGACATACATTCACTCACTAACACACTCTTACACACACTTACCCACCCATACAGTCTATCACAGATGCACTCTTGAAACCATCCACCCAGTGAATCACCCACTCACACATCTATGCACAGTCGCACACACCCCATCCACACAAACACTCAGGCACCCATACAGATACTCATAGAACCAATCAATAACCCATATAGACACTCATGTAGCTATTCGCAAATCCATGCATCCACTTACACACCAACAGACGGATACAGACATTCACACAGTTTAGTCACTAACCCATGCATTCAGTAAGATACGTTTAATCACTCACTTGTAGAGTCAGTCACGCACGTACTAAATCATCCATTCAGACACTTATACACCCACTCATTCTTCAATACGCCTTTCCCTATATATATTAAACATATTTAAACTTTACAGAAACACACAGTCACTGGATGATGTCATCAGTGATGTCATTTGAGATGTCGTCAGTGATGTCATCAGTGATGTCACTGACCATGTCATGAGTGATGTAATATGTGACGTCATCAGCAGTGCATTGCGGGGGCGCGAGTTATAGTTAGCTGAACTAACTATAACGGGTGAATTTCACGGGTTTTGTACGAGTGCAATGTCCAACTAACTATAACTGTCCCTAAAACCTATGGTTTTTTCAGTGAATTTCAAAGGTTTTTTAAATGCTAATTTCTAACTATAACGTGTCTGAAACCTATGGTTTTTTCAGTGAATTTCAAAGGTTTTTAAAATGCTAATTTGTAACTATAACGTGCCTGAAACCTACGGTTTTTTCAGTGAATATATATATATATATATATCAATCACTTACTGGCGGTCGCCAGTAGGTAGTTATAGTTAGGACCTCGTTTCTATTCAAAAAGCGTTTTTTATTTTGCCAATATCTTTGACTCCGTTTGACAAATCTTCATGAAATTTTCAAAACTAATGGTTCGCTCAGGTCAGCTCCAGTTTTAAAAGTTTCGGGGTGATTTGTCAAGCGAGGCCGAGAAAAAAGGGCGTTTTCTCCATGTTAATTTCCATAGGAAACTTTAGACACGGCTACAGCCCGAACTTTTTAAATTTGGCAAAAAGGTAGGTCTTGGTTCAGAAAGCGTTCTTTTTTTTAAATGGTGTAAATCCATTCAGTAGTTCCTGAGAAAATAAAAAATAAACAATATTGATATCTGGTGCCCGAGGAGGATTCGCGAACCCTCCCTGTTGGACTTGGCCCTTTTGGCAGGTTCACCCCTGAACTTTTTGCTTGTCTCTTAGCCTTTTCCCTGTGTAGTGTTGGTGGTTTTTGGCCGCTGCGCACTTTAGCACTGTGGCCCAGTGTAAAGTGTGTGCGCTCTCTGAGTGCGTGTGGTGAGATTGGCCTGCCCTCCCATAGGAATGCATGGGGGATATGTGTGTCCATGGTAATTCCTGGTGTGAGAGGAGTGCAGGGTCGAGTTTAATATGTGCGAACTCGTGTGAATAAATGCTGCGCAATGGTGTGCGCAAATTTATGGTGACTGGTGGAGAAATGCCACTTTTAGAAGTTGGCATTTCTGTGTGCTCTGTGTCTGCCTGCCTGATGTGAATTGCATGTCTGGCTTGTGAGTGACAGGGGCTGGGAGGTGTGTGTGGCTCCAGGAGGGGCAGGGTGAGTCAGCGCAGGGCTGAATAGGGAGATCTGCACATAGAGTGAGGGGAGGAGTGTCACCTGGGTCTGAATAGGGCTGTGCCTTCCCTCCACAATGCTGGCTCCACCTCCTGTGGTGCGTCTGATGTCCCTGGCCTGTCTTGTCAAAGGGAAGAGGAGCTTGCCAAAACAAAGTGCTCCAATTCCCCCCTGAACCAGTTGCATCTGGTTCCCCTAAGCCCTGTGCTTACAGACAAAGGAAAATGTCCTATAAATGTAGGGGCTGTGACCCCATGAAGGTGGTTGTGCTTGTTCTTACTTTGGGATGACACTCTGCCAGGAGGAACAGCTGCTGTTTCCTGGGGGTCCCTGCGTGCTGGCATGCCTGGCTGCGCTTTGCTGGGGTCTCCCCAGCACCAAGGACTCTTCCTTTTTGCCTTGGCAAGAACTTTGTGGCTTCTAGCACCTGAGAGCACTGTTATTTAAATTTCTCCACAGGAGAGAGGAGCACGGGGCTTGGCAGCGCTAAGCTGCGATCATCCCCGAGGGAATCCCGACGTGGGGATTCCCCCACAGTGCGTGGGAAGAGCGGGTGCCCACCCCGCATTTTGCCTGTGCTGCGCAGGAGCCTACCCCGCGTTATACATTTGTAAAAAGAAGCGGGTGCCCACCCCGCATTGGTTTTTATTTACTCAGCGGGAGCCCACCCCGCATTGCCGCCGAGAAATCACCACCGCGTCGGAGCGGCGAACAGGAAGTCAGGCGGGACTGCCTGTTTGTGGGCGGGGCCGCAAGATGGAAGCCAAGGCCAGCCGGAAGAAAGAGGACCAGCGCGGCCGGAGTCAGGAAGCAGCCTGTCTGGAGGCAGGGCTCCCGTGCCGGTGAGAGCCCCTCATGTGGCTGCAGAGTCCGGAGCCTCGTGGTCTCCACAAAGCTTTCCGGGTGCCAGAAGCGGCATCAGTAGGAGCCCCGAGAGGTCCCAGGAGACCGAAGTCCTGCAGAACTCGGGTGAGTGACGCCGAGAGGGGAAAAGCAGCCTGACTGGTGGCGGGGCTCCCGTAACCACGAGGAGAGCCCCGCGTGTGTCTGCAGAGTCCAGAGGAGTCCTGCAGAACTCGGGTGAGTAAGGCTGTAGTCCTGTTGTCAGGGGGTGGTTCGAGGCACATTTTCGGTGCTTGCCCCCCCTTCCATTGCGCAGTGATCGTTGTTCCCTGAGGCACAGTGGTGCCCAAGTCAGTTTCACAGCTGCGCCGCAGTTGCGGGCAGCTGCATCAAGGGGGCACTTTTTGTCTAGGAGTCCCAGAGAGGGGCTCCGACGGCCCGTGGAGGGCCAGTAACATTTTTCCAACATTGGGGGATGAATCTAAGCCCCGCATTGGTGCTCCGGCGAAGGGAGCTAAGGTGGCACAGTTAGTGCCAGTCCTGATCCCAGCTGCACCACGAGAGTTAGCGGGCAGCTGCAACGTGGGGGCAGATTTTGTTGAGAAGCCCCAGTGGGAGCCCAAGATGCACCGGGAGTACCGGACTTTATTTAAGCATTTTTTTTTGTCACAGCTGCCCTGCGAGAGCGCATAGCAAAACCAAAGGGGATGATGGACGGAGTGTTGAACATTGCAAGCACTCACCCCCAGTCAACTGATCTGGGTTTAATCCATCATCATTCTTTAGCTCACTCCGCCACCCCAGTTCAGACATGGCCATATGCAAATCAGTCTGACCCTGTGCCTCATGGGAACAGTGCAGCCCGAACTGCCAAGCCATGTCTTCCCTGGACTGGAAACAAGCATCCTGGGACCGGTTTCTGGCTTACAGCCGTCATCAGCCAGGCTATCTTGAATACAGTGGCAAAGTGAGCAAGGGACCCTCGTCTGGGCATACCCTGCCAACTTAGGGCGAACATAGCAAAACCAAAGGGGATGATGGACGGAGTGTTGAACATTGCAAGCACTCACCCCCAGTCAACTGATCTGGGTTTAATCCATCATCATTCTTTAGCTCACTCCGCCACCCCAGTTCAGACATGGCCATATGCAAATCAGTCTGACCCTGTGCCTCATGGGAACAGTCCAGCCCGAACTGCCAAGCCATGTCTTCCCTGGACTGGAAACAAGCATCCTGGGACCGGTTTCTGGCTTACAGCCGTCATCAGCCAGGCTGCAACCTTGGGGGACAGCTTCATTTAGAGCCCCAGAGAGGGGATCAGGGGCACCATTTTTACAGCTGCCCAGCAAGTAGTGGGCAGCTGCCACGTTTAGGTTGTGAAATTGCACACTCGTACTTCGCTGCATGTGCAGCCAGCCCGGACATTCTGGACATTGGGCATTTGAGCCCCTGTGAGAGAGGCCAGTTGGCCTAGGGCCTGTTTCAGTGTGTGCGCCGCCGATTGGGGTACACTGTGTTCATGCTAATTATTGCCTAATGTGATTCATGGGGTCTATGCTAATGTGATTCATGCCTGACATGATTTAGGCATCCTATCTTTTATGTTACAGGATCTAGTTCTCAGTTTAGTATTTCGCCAGGAGTTACTGGCTATGCTCTACATGTACTATTTGTGCTACATTTACCATTTGTGATTTGTGCTGGTTTGGACAGTGGCCCAATTGGCCCTGTCATGTGTAAATAATCCCCTGTAAATACTGCCTGGTGCCCGTTGGCACAGTGTACATTGTGTGATTATGATCTAATGTGGTTATTATAATACAAAGGCTATTTTTATATATAACCTTGTGTGGAGTTCCTTTTGTGGTGTGCCTAGTGTGTTGCTGCTGTGTGGGTGGTGCGCAAACGCTTTACACATTGCCTCCGGGATAGGCCTGACTGCTCGTGCCAAGCTACCAAGGGGGTGAGCAGGGGTTATCTTGGGTGTGTAACTCCCTTGCCCTGACTAGAGTGGTGGTCTCTGCCTGGCTTTGGCACAAGCCTTAGCCAACCAGAGATCCCATTTCTAACATTGGTTGTCAGCGGTGAGGATAGGACTTGCGTTTGCGCAGTACCACACGACAACTGGCTGCACTACAAAACTCTGCATTTAGATAATCACGTGTTTGGGGATTATTGTTCTGAGTTTTATTTTAATTCGTCTCCTAAAAGTGTCATTTGTAAATTGTATACTCTTGCTTCAGCTCAGACACCTAGGTCTCCTGTGTTGCACGTGTCCCTGAGCGTCCTGCCAAAATGGAGTCTGCTTTCATTTTTTGTGGTTTGTTTAGATACAGTATGTGGGAGTTGGTGGAGTTCTGTGAGGAGAGAGACATAGCAGTGAGTGGGTCAGACACCCAGTCAAAACTTAGGGAAAACCTTATCCAATGGCAAAAGGATGAATGGGAACGTGAGCGCAATGAGGAGAAGAGGGCCCTGGCCGCACGCCAAGAGGGTGGTGGGTCTGAGGGGAGCCCTGAGGAGTCTGAAGAGGAGGAAGAAAATGACAGGACAGGGACGCCAGTAGATAGTGGAGACCCCATAGATAGGGAGTCCCTTGCTGGGTCCAGTGTTGGGGGCAGCGCCCCATCCCTTTACCTGTCCCCAGAGGAGTGGGTAGATAGGAGGGAAGAAAGGGAGCATCAGCTGGCTTTAGAGAAACTCCAGCAGGAGAGCTATGAGCATATGGAAGCTCAGAAATTGGAGTTGGAGCATAGGAAGTTAGCCTTAGAGGAGAAAAAGGCATTACTGGCTCAGGAGTTGAGTCTCAAGACTTTGGGCCCTGAAGAGCAAAAGCTAGAGACTGAGAGGGTCCTAGCGCAGGAGAGGATGGCGGAGGCTGAGAGGGCCTTCGCCAGGGAGAAATTAGCTTGGGAGGGTAGATTATCCCCTGAGTGCAGTTGTAGTTTTCTGGATTCCCCAGTGAGGGTGGGGTACAGTGGTGGCAGCAATATGGAGTCCAGTGCAGGAAGTCCCATTCCCAGTTCCCAGAGTATGGTACCTGTTTCCCAAGAAGAGGAGTACAGGTTGAAGTTCAGGGCAGTAGGAAACTGTCTCACCAGTCTTGGGGGGAGTTTGTGGATGAATGTAATGATGCACTGGCTGATTGGGTGACGGTTAACACGGAACAGGATTTTCACGGACTGTTCGATATGGTTATCAGAGAACACCTGCTCAGTTGTTGTTGTCCGGGTTGCGCCAACACCTGTTGGAGTGTGGGTTTTCTGATCCAGGGGAGCTTGCAGGGGAGGCAGACCTCTGGGAAAGTGCCCGAGGTTCTGAAGAGGCATTGGGGAGTGATCCCAAAAGTAGTGGCTCGGGTATCTTCCAGTCCTGTATTGGGGAAGAGGCTCGGAGTAGCCCAGCTAGGTCCCAGTGTAGTGGGAGGGGTGTAGGGGCTCACGTCCTGTCTCAGTGGAGTAGGAGTGAGTGTGGGACTGAGTGTCCCCAGGTGCCCAAAACCCAGTCTCAAAACCTGGATGGTTTCTTCAGGGAACACCAGGTTGGGAGCCTAGGCTGTCCTGTTAGTCCATTTGAGGAGGATCTCCTAGTGTCTGGAGAACCTGGAGCATCTGTAAATAGAGCTCCAGTGGTTCTGGTGTCTGGCAGTGCCGCTCCAGTTGGGAGGGTACAGAAGTCCAGAGAGAGGGGTGACATGGGGCTGTGTTCCCCAGTGGAAGAGCCAGTGGGTCAGGGACCAGCCAGAAGGGCTGAGTCTCCTAGAAGTGACCATGGTGACACCACGTCTGTCCTGGGGGATCTTCGCGCACTGTCAGGTGGACAGGGGTCCGGAGATCTGTGCCAGGCAGACTGTCACACAACACATGAGTCATGTGTTACCCTCGGGGGGCTACTGTGTGAGTCCCCAGAAGTCCTGGAGTGCCAGGCAAGTACTCAGCCAAAGGGTTTAGACCCAAGGTTGGGAGGCCAGGTTCAGGATCTGCCTGACCTGGAGGGAAGGACGTCTGTAACCAGTGTCCTGACCGGTTCATCTTCCAGGGGTACCGCTCCAGTTGGGAGGGTGCAGAACTCTGGAAGGGGGTGCAGAGGGAGTCCTCACCTCTGACCCCGGTGCAACCTGAGGGGTTAGACCCTAGGTTGGGAGACGAGTTTTTGGAGAGAGGTCCTGAACTGGTGGGAGAGTTGTGTTCTGAGGGTGCCTCTCCAAGGAGGAGAGTGCGGAACCCTAGAAGAAGAGGTAGGGGGAGGAGAGCCTCACCCGTGACTTTTGGTCAGCCTGAGGGTGCAGACCCTGGTCTGGAGGATCAGTGGCAGTTTAGAACTGCCCTGATGAGGGGTAGAGTGGAGAATGGTTACTATGTGCCAGGGGTTACTACCCCCCACTCTGTGGATGGGCAAGGACCAGTGGCATCTGGATGGCATAGGGCCTGGTCCTGGCAGCGGACAGCTAGGGAGTACCAGTGGGGTAGCCCAGTTGGTCCGGAGAGCTTTTACAGAGGGAACCACGTGGGTTCAGAGTGGCGTAGAACCGGAGGGAGTCCCTGCCGTTGTGGGCCCGCGTCCGTGTTCTATCGCCCAAAGCAGGGAAGCCCATCAAGGCAGTGATTGGTCTACCCTGCGTTTTGGCTGGAAGGGGGTTGAGCTGGACTTGGCCCTTTTGGCAGCTTCACCCCTGAACTTTTTGCCTGTCTCTTAGCCTTTTCCCTGTGTGGTGTTGGTGCTTTTTGGCCACTGCGCACTTTAGCACTGTGGCCCAGTGTAAAGTGTGTGCGCTCTCTGAGTGCGTGTGGTGAGATTGGCCTGCCCTCCCATAGGAATGCATGGGGGATATGTGTGTCCATGGTAATTCCTGGTGTGAGAGGAGTGCAGGGTCGAGTTTAGTATGTGCGAACTCGTGTGAATAAATGCTGCGCAATGGTGTGCGCAGATGTATGGTGACTGGTGGAGAAATGCCACTTTTAGAAGTTGGCATTTCTGTGTGCTCTGTGTCTGCCTGTCTGATGTGAATTGCATGTCTGGCTTGTGAGTGACAGGGGCTGGGAGGTGTGTGTGGCTCCAGGAGGGGCAGGGTGAGTCAGCGCAGGGCTGAATAGGGAGATCTGCACATAGAGTGAGGGGAGGAGTGTCACCTGGGTCTGAATAGGGCTGTGCCTTCCCTCCACAATGCTGGCTCCACCTCCTGTGGTGCGTCTGATGTCCCTGGCCTGTCTTGTCAAAGGGAAGAGGAGCTTGCCAAAACAAAGTGCTCCAATTCCCCCCTGAACCAGTTGCATTTGGTTCCCCTAAGCCCTGTGCTTACAGACAAAGGAAAATGTCCTATAAATGTAGGGGCTGTTACCCCATGAAGGTGGTTGTGCTTGTTCTTACTTTGGGAGGACACTCTGCCAGGAGGAACCGCCGCGGGACCATGCTGCTGTTTCCTGGGGGTCCCTGCGTGCTGGCCTGCCTGGCTGCGCTTTGCTGGGGTCTCCCCAGCACCAAGGACTCTTCCTTTTTGCCTTGGCAAGAACTTTGTGGCTTCTAGCACCTGGGAGCACTGTTATTTAAATTTCTCCAGAGGAGAGAGGAGCGCGGGGCTTGGCAGCGCTAAGCTGCGATCATCCCCGAGGGAATCCCGATGTGGGGATTCCCCCACAGTGCGTGGGAAGAGCGGGTGCCCACCCCGCATTTTGCCTGTGCTGCGTGGGAGCCTACCCCGCGTTATACATTTGTAAAAAGAAGCGGGTGCCCACCCCGCATTGGTTTTTATTTACTCAGCGGGAGCCCACCCCGCATTGCCGCCGAGAAATCACCGCCGCGTCGGAGCGGCGAACAGGAAGTCAGGCGGGACTGCCTGTTTGTGGGCGGGGCCGCAAGACGGAAGCCAAGGCCAGCCGGAAGAAAGAGGAGCAGCGCGGCCGGAGTCAGGAAGCAGCCTGTCTGGAGGCGGAGCTCCCGTGCCGGTGAGAGCCCCGCATGTGGCTGCAGAGTCCGGAGCCTCGTGGGCTCCACAAAGCTTTCCGGGTGCCAGAAGCGGCATCAGTAGGAGCCCCGAGAGGTCCCAGGAGACCGGAGTCCTGCAGAACTCGAGTGAGTGGTGCAGAGAGGGGAAAAGCAGCCTGACTGGTGGCGGGGCTCCCGTAACCACGAGGAGAGCCCCGCATGTGTCTGCAGAGTCCGGAGGAGTCCTGCAGAACTCGGATGAGTAAGGCTGTAGTCCTGTTGTTTGGGGGTGGTTCGAGGCACATTTTCGGTGCTTGCCCCCCCCTTCCATTGCGCAGTGATCGTTGTTCCCTGAGGCACAGTGGTGCCCAAGTCAGTTTCACAGCTGCGCCGCAGTTGTGGGCAGCTGCATCAAGGGGGCACTTTTTGTCTAGGAGTCCCAGAGAGGGGCTCCGACAGCCCGTGTAGGGCCAGTGCCATTTTTCCAACGTTGGGGGCTGAATCTAAGCCCTGCATTGGTGCTCCGGCGAAGGGAGCTAAGGTGGCACAGTTAGTGCCAGTCCTGATCCCAGCTGCACCGCGAGAGTTAGCGGGCAGCTGCAACGTGGGGGCAGATTTTGTTGAGAAGCCCCAGTGGGGGCCCAAGAGGCACCAGGAGTGCCAGACTTTATTTAAGCATTTTTTTTTTGTCACAGCTGCCCTGCGAGAGCGCAGGCAGCTCGAACCTTGGGGGACAGCTTCATTTAGAGCGCCAGAGAGGGGATTAGGGGGCACCATTTTTACAGCTGCCCAGCAAGTAGTGGGCAGCTGCCACGTTTAGGTTGTGAAATTGTGCACTCGTACTTCGCTGCATGTGCAGCCAGCCCGGAAATTCTCGACATTGGGCATTTGAGCCCCTGTGAGAGAGGCCAGTTGGCCTAGGGCCAGTTTCAGTGTGTGCGCCCCCGATTGGGGTACACTGTGTTCATGCTAATTATTGCCTAAGGTGATTCATGGGGTCTATGCTAATGTGATTCATGCCTGACATGATTTAGGCATCCTATCTTTTATGTTACAGGATCTAGTTCTCAGTTTAGTATTTCGCCAGGAGTTACTGGTTATGCTCTACATTTACTATTTGTGCTACATTTACCATTTGTGATTTGTGCTGGGTTGGACAGTGGCCCAATTGGCCCTGTCATGTGTAAATAATCCCCTGTAAATACTGCCTGGTGCCCGTTGGCACAGTGTACATTGTGTGATTATGATCTAATGTGGTTATTATAATACAAAGGCTATTTTTATATATAACCTTGTGTGGAGTTCCTTTTGTGGTGTGCCTAGTGTGTTGCTGCTGTGTGGGTGGTGCGCAAACGCTTTACACATTGCCTCCGGGATAGGCCTGACTGCTCGTGCCAAGCTACCAAGGGGGTGAGCAGGGGTTATCTTGGGTGTGTAACTCCCTTGCCCTGACAAGAGTGGTGGTCTCTGCCTGGCTTTGGCACAAGCCTTAGCCAACCAGAGATCCTATTTCTAACACTCCCGATCAGAAGCTTCATTTTGATTGACTGCCAACACTCCAAACCAAGAAGTGTAGGCAGCCATTTTGTGACTCAGTAAAAGGGTCAAAAACGCTTAAAAAACAAGATAAGGGGGCAGGGTAGAAACAGCCTGACCCCCTAGGCCAGCTCAGGGGGTCCCACAGGGACGCCCAGGCCCCAAAAAAGCATTAAAAAAAATAAAATTGGCCGTAGTCGTACTGGGTGCGCGAATCCGGTAGAAAATTCTTTTAAAAAACAAAGCGTGGGCTCCTGTGCTTAATTTTCCTTAAGCCCCCGGGTGGGCCAGGTCCCAGGGGCAATTTATTATTGATATGCGGGGCCTATGGGGGCCCATGGGGCCCCCACATCCCCGGGAACTGCCACCTTCCCGGGGCTTTGTTATGAATGTGCGGGGGGCACGCAGCCCCTCTGCAGCCCCGGGGACCGCCACCTCCCCAGGGCTTTTCAGGAAAAATGCATGGGGGGGGCTTCTGCCCCCCCCCACGCTGCCCCGGGGACCGCCACCTCCCCGGGGCATCTGTAATTATGTGTGGGGGCCTCGGTCCCCAAAGCCCCGGGGGCCGCCACCTCCCCGAGGCTTAAATATAATAAAAGATAGTGTGGGGGGGCTCCTGCCCCTCCCCACACTGCCCCGGGGACCACGACCTCCCTGGGGCTTTTCATACAAAGGTAGGGGGACCGCGCGGCCCCCCTCCTGGAGCCCTCTATGGCCCTGGGGACCGCCATCCCCCAGGGCCGGCTCCAGCAATGTCCCGGGGTGCCCACCCCTGGGAAATTGCAGTATGCAATGGCAGGGCGGGAGCACGGCTCCCGCCCTGCCATTGCAAGCACTGCTTTGCTTCATGGAAGCGAGAGCAGGAAACCTTCTCTCGCTTCCATGAAGCAAAGCAGAGTTGCTTTTGGACAAGGGGAGCTGCATGTTAGCAGCTCCCCTTGTCCAAAAGCAATGCCAGCTCCTGCAGGAGGCGGGGAGCAGGCTGGGACCGCTGGGGCATTGGGGCTCCCCCTCAATCCCCAACGTAAGGCCAGGCCCTGGGGGATGGGGTCCCCGGGCAATAATTGGCCTCAGGAGGAGGGCCACACGGCCCCCCTCCTAAAAAAAACTCAAGGCTGGCCAGGCCCTGGGGGATGGGGTCCCCGAGGCCATAATTTGCCTCAGGAGGGGGGACACATGGCCCCCTCCCAAAAAAATTAAAAAATAAAGTCTGGCCAGGCCCCGGGGGATGTGGTCCCCAGGGCCAATAGTGGCCCAGGGAAGGGGGGCCACACTACCCCCTCCCGTTTTAATAATAAAAAAATAAAATAAAAAAACGAGGCCATGCCCTGGGGGATGGGGTCCCCAGGGCGAAATCGGCCTCGGGAGGGGGGCCGCGCGGCCCCTTTCTGATTATTATTTTTTTTTAAAAAGACTCAGGCAGTGGGGGATGGGGTCCCAAGGGCCCAAAAATTACTAAGAGAAGGGGGGCCACACAGCCCCCCTTCTGAAAAAATAAATAAAAGAAAAGCCGGCATCTCGCTGGAGGCCCTGCCCCCTCCCTGCACAACTCCTGGTGCGTTCTGGGTTGGGGGATTAAGTCCCCTAAAATCTTAAGGGTCCTTAGGGGCCAACTAGCCCACCAGGTACCGCCAGTAAGCCCCACACAGTGGGATTGCTGAGAGGTGGTCCGAGGCCACGCCCCTTTTTACACCACTCTGCAAACATGCCTCTTGGCGCACTGCTGGTGGGGCGATGAGGTCCTCTTGTGTCCTGAGGACCTCAGGACTGAAGTGAACTTCATCCCCCGAGCAGCAGTGCGCCAGGAGGCGCATATGCAGAGTGGTGTAAAAAGAAGGCGTGGCCTCGGACTACTCTCAGCAATCCAGCTGTGTGGGGCTTTCTGGAGGTACCTGATGGGCTAGTTGGCCCCCAGGGACCCTCAGGAGGCAAGGGGACTTCATCCCCCAACCAAGAGCGCACCAGGAGGCATGTTTGCAGAGTGGTGGACAAAGAGGGCATGGCCTGTGTCCACCTATCAGCAATCCCACTATCAGGGGCATACTGGAGGTATCAGGTAGGCTAGTTGGCCCCTAAGGACCCCCAGCAGCGAAGTGGACTTTAATCCCCATCCAAGAGCGCGCCAGGGAGCGTGTTTGCAGAGTGATGGGGAAAGGGGGTGTGGCTTGCTATGAGAACTTAGCAATGCTGCTGTGTGGGACTTACTGGAGGTAATAGGTGGCGTAGTTGGCCCCCAAGGTTGTCCTTGGGGGCCAAGTACCCCTCCTGTTACCTCCACTAAGTCCCACACAGTGGGATTGCTAAGAGGTCTTCGGAGGCCATGCCCCCTTTTCTCCACCACTCTGCAAACGCGCCTCCTGGCACAGTACTGGTTGGGGGATAAAGTCCACTTTACTCCGGCGGGACTTTGGGGGCCAAGAAGCCCTCCTGGTACCTCCTGTAAGTCCTACACAGTGGAAATCCTGAGCGCTGATTGGAGGCCCAGCCCCCTTTCTCCACCACTCTGCAAACGCGACTACCAGTTAAAGAAGCATTTGTAATGTAATAGGTCTCACATTTCCAAGAATTAGAGCTATTGGCGTTGTAAATGTAAAAGTTTTTTACTAATCTTTTTTGCAGTGGAGTGGATGTACGTTGTGTGTAGTGGAATTATGTGGTATGTTGTGCAGTGAAATTATGTGGATAGAAAGTATGTGGTATTTAGTGTATAGGAATTATGTAGAGTGGGATTATGTGTTGTGGAGAGTAATTATGTGGTATGGTAGTCTGTGTTGTGAAGTGGTAACCTCAGGTTTAGTCTTCCTCATTTCCATAGAAGCTATGCTATGAACTCAATGAGACAAAAAAAAGAAGGAATCACTGAGGAGGACTTCTGGACCTAGTCAGAGGTATGAGCAGGGAAACTGGAATTATGCAACTGTGTGGCTGCACCGACTTTCGCACAATTATATATTTTCTGCATTAGCCACATAATTAATCATCTGCTGCCTATTCTGCAGATTTGAACAAAAAAAGCCTTGTTTCTAGCTCAAACGGCTCAAATGTCACCAAAAATGCAGCGTCAAGTGTTACAGCGTGATGGAAGGTCCTTTGCAAACCTAGAATGGTCACCTGTTACTTATTGCTAAATGTGGGTGTTAAATTGGTACTAATGGCTAGCAAGCCACTCTTGCTTCTTTCTGCGCCTCTCTTGCCACTTTCTGCATTTGTGTTGCTTCTTTCTGCACCTTTCTTTCTTTTTCTGCAATTCTCTTGACTCTTTCTGCGCCTCTCACTTCTTTCTGCACCCCTTTTGCCTCTTTCGGCACCCCTCTTCCCTCTTTCTGCACCCCTCTTGCCTCTTTCTGCACCTCTGTTCCTTTTTTCTGCACTTCTTCTGTTTCTTTCTGCAGCTCTCATGCTTCTTTCTGAAACCCCTTGCCTCTTTATTCACCCCACTTCCCTCTTTCTGCACCCCTGTTGCCCCTTTCTGCACATCTGTTCCTTCTTTATGCACTTCTTTTGTTTCTTTCTGCATGTCTCTTGCTTCTTTCTGCACCCTTTCTGCCTCTTTCTACACTGCTCTTCCCTCTATTTGCACCCCTCTTGCCTCTTTCTGCACCTCTGTTGCTTCTTTCTGCACTCCTCTTGCATCTTTCTATACCTCTCTTGCTTCTTTCTGCACCACTTGTGCTTCTTTCTGCAACCCTCTTCCCTCTTTCTGCACCCCTCTTGCCTCTTTCTGCACCTCTTTTCCTTCTTTCTGCACTTCTTTTGTTTCTTTTTGCACCTCTCTTGCTTCTTTCTGCACCCCTCTTACCACTTTCTCCACCCCTGTTCCCCCTTTTTGCATCTCTGTTGCTTCTTTCTGCACTTCTCTTGTCTTTTTCTCCACCCCTCATCCCTCATTCTGCACCTCTGTTGCTTCGTTCTGCACTTCTCTTGCATATTTCTGCACCTCTGTCCCTTCATTCTGCAACTCTTGTGCCTCTTTCTGCATCCCTCTTCCCTCTTTCTGCACCCTCTTGCCTCTTTCTGCACCTCTGTTCCTTCTTTCTGCACTTCTTTTGTTTCTTCCTGCAACTCTCTTGCTTCTTTCTGCACGCCTCTTGCTTCTTTCTCCACCCCTCGTGCCTCTTTCACACCCCTCTTCCCTCTTTCTGCACCCCTCTTGCCTCTTTCTGCATCTCTGTTCCTTCTTTCTGCACTTCTTTTGTTTCTTTCTGCACCTATCTTGTTTCTTTCTGTATCCCTCTTGCCTCTTTCTCCACCCCACTTCCCCCTTTCGGCACTCCTCTTGCCTCTTCCTGCACCTCTGTTGCTTCTTTCTGCACTTCTTTTGTTTTTTTCTGAACATCTCTTTCTTCTTTCTGCACCCCTTGTGCCTCTTTCTGCACTTCTCTTCCCTCTTTTTGCACCCCTATTGCCTCTTTCTGCACCTCTGTTGCTTCTTTCTGCACTACTCTTGCTTCTTTCTGCACCTCTTTGCTTCTTTCTGCACCACTCGTGCTTCTTTCTGCGCCCCTCTTACCTGTTTCTACTCCCCTCTTGCCTCTTTCTGCACCTCTGTTCCTTCTTTCTGCTCTTCTTTTGTTTCTTTCTGCACCTCTCTCGCTTCTTTCTGCACCCCTTTTGCCACTTTCTCCACCCCTCATCCCTCTTTCTGCACCTCTGTTGCTTCTTTCTGCACTTCTCTTGCTTCTTTCTGCACCTCTGTCCCTTCTTTTTGCAACTCTTGTGCCTCTTCCTGCACCCTTTTCCCTCTTTCTGCTCCCCTCTAGCCTCTTTCTGCACATCTGTTCCTTCTTTCTTCAATTCTTTTGTTTCTTTCTGCAACTCTCTTGAATCTTTCTGTATCCCTCTTGCCTCTTTCTCCACCCCACTTCCCCCTTTCTGCATCTCTGCTGCTTCTTTAAGCACTTCTCTTGCTTCTTTCTGTACCTCTCTTGCTTCTTTCTGCACCCCTCGTGCCTCTTTCTGCACCCCTCTTCCCTCTTTCTACACTCCAATTGCCTCTTTTTGCACCTCTCTTGCTTCTTTCTGCACTTCTTTTGTTTCTTTCTGCACCTCTCTTGCTTCTTTCTCCACCTGTCTTGCCTCTTTCTCCACCTCTCTTCCCCTTTTTTGATCTCTGTTGCTTCTTTCTGCACTTTGCTTGCCTCTTTCTCCGCCCCTCATCCGTCTTTCTGCAACTCTGTTGCTTCTTTCTGGACTTCTCTTGCTTATTTCTATACCTCTCTTGCTTCTTTCTGCACCCCTCGTGCTTCTTTCTACACCCCTCTTCCCTCTTTCTGCACTCCTCTTGCCTCTTTCTGCACATCTGTTCCTTTTTCTGCTCTTCTTTTGTTTCTTTCTGCACCTCTCTTCCTTCTTTCTACACCTCTCTTGCTTCTTTCTGCACCACTTGTGCTTCTTTCTGCATCCCACTTCTGGCTTTCTGCACCCCACGTGCTTCTTTCTGCACCACTCTTCCCTCTTTTTTCACCCCTCTTGCCTCTTTCTGCACCTCTGTTGCTTCTTTCTGCACTACTCTTGCTTCTTTCTGCACCTCTCTTGGTTCTTTCTGCACCCATTGTGCTTCTTTCTGCACGCATCTTCCCTCTTTCTGCATCCCTCTTCCCTCTTTCTGCACATCTGTTCCTTTTTCTGCTCTTCTTTTGTTTCTTTCTGCACCTCTCTTGCTTCTTTCTGCACCCCTATTGCTACTTTCTCCACCACTATTTCCCCTTTTTGCATCTCTGTTGCTTCTTTCTGTACTTCTCTTGCCTCTTTCTCCATCCCTCATCCCTCTCTCTGCACCTCTGTTGCTTCTTTCTGCACTTCTCTTGCTTCTTTCTGTACCTCTGTCCCTTCTTTCTGCACCCCTCTTCCCTCTTTCTGCACCCCTCTTGCCTCTTTCTGCACATGTTCCTTCTTTCTGCACTTCTTTGTTTCTTTCTGCAACTCTCTCGCTTCTTTCTGTACCCCTTTTGCCACTTTCTCCACCCCTCATCCCTCTTTCTGCACCTCTGTTGCTTCTTTCTGCACTTCTCTTGCTTCTTTCTGCACCTCTGTTCCTTCTTTCTGCTCTTCTTTTGTTTCTTTCTGCACCTCTCTCGCTTCTTTCTGCACCCCTTTTGCCACTTTCTCCACCCCTCATCCCTCTTTCTGCACCTCTGTTGCTTCTTTCTGCACTTCTCTTGCTTCTTTCTGCACCTCTGTCCCTTCTTTTTGCAACTCTTGTGCCTCTTCCTGCACCCCTTTTCCCTCTTTCTGCTCCCCTCTAGCCTCTTTCTGCACATCTGTTCCTTCTTTCTTTAATTCTTTTGTTTCTTTCTGCAACTCTCTTGAATCTTTCTGTATCCCTCTTGCCTCTTTCTCCACCCCACTTCCCCCTTTCTGCATCTCTGCTGCTTCTTTAAGCACTTCTCTTGCTTCTTTCTGTACCTCTCTTGCTTCTTTCTGCACCCCTCGTGCCTCTTTCTGCACCCCTCTTCCCTCTTTCTACACTCCAATTGCCTCTTTTTGCACCTCTCTTGCTTCTTTCTGCACTTCTTTTGTTTCTTTCTGCACCTCTCTTGCTTCTTTCTCCACCTGTCTTGCCTCTTTCTCCACCTCTCTTCCCCCTTTTTTGATCTCTGTTGCTTCTTTCTGCACTTTGCTTGCCTCTTTCTCCGCCCCTCATCCGTCTTTCTGCAACTCTGTTGCTTCTTTCTGGACTTCTCTTGCTTATTTCTACACCTCTCTTGCTTCTTTCTGCACCCCTCGTGCTTCTTTCTACACCCCTCTTCCCTCTTTCTGCACTCCTCTTGCCTCTTTCTGCACATCTGTTCCTTTTTCTGCTCTTCTTTTGTTTCTTTCTGCACCTCTCTTCCTTCTTTCTACACCTCTCTTGCTTCTTTCTGCACCACTTGTGCTTCTTTCTGCATCCCACTTCTGGCTTTCTGCACCCCACGTGCTTCTTTCTGCACCACTCTTCCCTCTTTTTTCACCCCTCTTGCCTCTTTCTGCAACTCTGTTGCTTCTTTCTGCACTACTCTTGCTTCTTTCTGCACCTCTCTTGGTTCTTTCTGCACCCATTGTGCTTCTTTCTGCACGCCTCTTCCCTCTTTCTGCATCCCTCTTCCCTCTTTCTGCACATCTGTTCTTTTTTCTGCTCTTCTGTTGTTTCTTTCTGCACCTCTCTTGCTTCTTTCTGCACCCCTATTGCTACTTTCTCCACCACTATTTCCCCTTTTTGCATCTCTGTTGCTTCTTTCTGTACTTCTCTTGCCTCTTTCTCCATCCCTCATCCCTCTCTCTGCACCTCTGTTGCTTCTTTCTGCACTTCTCTTGCTTCTTTCTGTACCTCTGTCCCTTCTTTCTGCACCCCTCTTCCCTCTTTCTGCACCCCTCTTGCCTCTTTCTGCACATGTTCCTTCTTTCTGCACTTCTTTGTTTCTTTCTGCAACTCTCTTGCTTTTTTATGCACCCCTCTTGCTTCTTTCTACACCCCTTGTGCCTCTTTCACACCCCTCTTCCCTCTTTCTGCACCCCTCTTGCCTCTTTCTGCACCTCTGTTGCTTTTTTCTGCACTTCTTTTGTTTCTTTCTGCACCTCTCTTGCTTCTTTCTGCACCCCTCTTGCCTCTTTCTCCACCGCTCACCCCCCTTTTTTCCTCTCTGTTGCTTCTTACTGCACTTTGCTTGCCTCTTTCTCCACCCCTCATCTGTCTTTCTGCACCTCTGTTGCTTCTTTCTGCACTTCTCTTGCTTATTCCTGCACCTCTCTTGCTTCTTTCTGCATCCCTTGTGCCTCTTTCTGCACACCTCTTCCCTCTTTCTGCACTCCTCTTGCCTTTTTCTGCACCTCTGTTGCTTCTTTCTGCACTTCTTTTGTTTCTTTCTCCACCACTCATCCCTCTTTCTGCACCTCTGTTGCTTCTTTCTGCACTTCTCTTGCTTCTTTCTGCACCTCTGTCCCTTCTTTCTGCAACACTTGTGCCTCTTTCTGCACCCCTCTTCCCTCTTTCTGCACCCCTCTTGCCTCTTTCTGCACCTCTGTTTCTTCTTTCTACACTTCTGTTGTTTCTTTCTGCAACTCTCTTGCTTCTTTCTGCACCCCTCATGCCTCTTTCACACCCCTCTTCCCTCTTTCTGCACCCCTCTTGCCTCTTTCTGCACCTCTTTTCCTTCTTTCTGTACTTCTTTTGTTTCTTTCTGCACCTCACTTGCTTCTTTCTGCACCCCTCCTGCCACTTTCTCCACCCCTGTCCCCCCTATTTGCATCTCTGTTGCTTCTTTCTGTACTTCTCTTGCCTCTTTCTCCACCCCTCATCCCTGTTTCTGCACCTCTGTTGCTTCTTTCTGCACTTCTCTTGCTTCTTTCTGCACCTCTGTCCCTTCATTCTGCAACCCTTGTGCCTCTTTCTGCATACCTCTTCCCTCTTTCTGCACCCCTCTTGCCTCTTTCTGCACCTCTGTTCCTTCTTTCTGTACTTCTTTTGTTTCTTTCCGCAACTATCTTGCTTCTTTCTGCATGCCTCTTGCTTCTTTCTGTACCCCTAGTGCCTCTTTCACCCCCTTCTTCCCTCTTTCTGCACCCCTCTTGCCTCTTTCTGCACCTCTGTTCCTTCTTTCTGCACTTCTTTCATTTTTTCTACACCTCTCCTGTTTCTTTCTGTTTCCCTCTTGCCTCTTTCTCCACCCTACTTCCCCCTTTCTGCACTCCTATTGCCTCTTTCTGCACCTCTGTTGCTTCTTTCTGCACTTCTCTTGCTTATTCCTGCACCTCTCTTGCTTCTTTCTGCATCCCTTGTGCCTCTTTCTGCACACCTCTTCCCTCTTTCTGCACTCCTCTTGCCTTTTTCTGCACCTCTGTTGCTTCTTTCTGCACTTCTTTTGTTTCTTTCTCCACCACTCATCCCTCTTTCTGCACCTCTGTTGCTTCTTTCTGCACTTCTCTTGCTTCTTTCTGCACCTCTGTCCCTTCTTTCTGCAACACTTGTGCCTCTTTCTGCACCCCTCTTCCCTCTTTCTGCACCCCTCTTGCCTCTTTCTGCACCTCTGTTTCTTCTTTCTACACTTCTGTTGTTTCTTTCTGCAACTCTCTTGCTTCTTTCTGCACCCCTCATGCCTCTTTCACACCCCTCTTCCCTCTTTCTGCACCCCTCTTGCCTCTTTCTGCACCTCTTTTCCTTCTTTCTGTACTTCTTTTGTTTCTTTCTGCACCTCACTTGCTTCTTTCTGCACCCCTCCTGCCACTTTCTCCACCCCTGTCCCCCCTATTTGCATCTCTGTTGCTTCTTTCTGTACTTCTCTTGCCTCTTTCTCCACCCCTCATCCCTGTTTCTGCACCTCTGTTGCTTCTTCTGCACTTCTCTTGCTTCTTTCTGCACCTCTGTCCCTTCATTCTGCAACCCTTGTGCCTCTTTCTGCATACCTCTTCCCTCTTTCTGCACCCCTCTTGCCTCTTTCTGCACCTCTGTTCCTTCTTTCTGTACTTCTTTTGTTTCTTTCCGCAACTATCTTGCTTCTTTCTGCATGCCTCTTGCTTCTTTCTGTACCCCTCGTGCCTCTTTCACCCCCTTCTTCCCTCTTTCTGCACCCCTCTTGCCTCTTTCTGCACCTCTGTTCCTTCTTTCTGCACTTCTTTCATTTTTTCTACACCTCTCCTGTTTCTTTCTGTTTCCCTCTTGCCTCTTTCTCCACCCTACTTCCCCCTTTCTGCACTCCTATTGCCTCTTTCTGCACCTCTGTTGCTTCTTTCTGCACTTCTTTGATTTTTTTCTGCACCCCTCCTGCCACTTTCTCCACCCCTGTCCCCCCTTTTTGCATCTCTGTTGCTTCTTTCTGTACTTCTCTTGCCTCTTTCTCCACCCCTCATCCCTGTTTCTGCACCTCTGTTCCTTCTTTCTGCTCTTCTGTTGTTTCTTTCTGCAGCTCTCTTGCTTCTTTCTGCACCCCCTTGGCTCTTTCTCCACCCCTCTTCCCTCTTTCTTCACCCCTGTTGCCTCTTTCTACACCTCTGTCCCTTCTTTCTGCACTTCTTTTGTTTTTTGCTGCACATCTCTTTCTTCTTTCTGCACCCCTTGTGCCTCTTTCTGCACATCTCTTCCCTCTTTTTGCACCCCTCTTGCCTCTTTCTGCACCTCTGTTGCTTCTTTCTGCAGTACTCTAGCTTCTTTCTGCACCTCTTTGCTTCTTTCTGTACCACTCGTGCTTCTTTCTGCACCCCTCTTCTTTCTTTCTGCACCCCTCTTGCCTCTTTCTGCAAATCTTTTCCTTCTTTTTGCTCTTCTTTTGTTTTTTTCTGCACTTCTCTTGCTTCTTTCTGCACCTCTGTCCCTACTTTCTGCAACCCTTGTTCCTCTTTCTGCACCTCTTTTCTCTCTTTCTGCTCCCTTCTAGCCTAATTCTGCACCTCTGTTAATTCTTTCTGCACTTCTTTTGTTTCTTTATGCAACTCTCTTGCTTCTTTCTATATCCCTCTTGCCTCTTTTTCCACCCCACTTCCCTCTTTCTGCACCCCTCTTGACTCTTTCTGCACCTCTGTTCCTTCCTTCTGTACTTCTTTTGTTTCTTTCTGCAACTATCTTGCTTCTTTCTGCATGCCTCTTGCTTCTTTCTGAACCCCTCGTGCCTCTTTCACACCCTTCTTCCCTCTTTCTGCACCCCCACTTCCCCCTTTCTGCACTCCTATTGCCTCTTTCTGCACCTCTGTTGCTTCTTTCTGCACTTCTTTGATTTATTTCTGCACCCCTCTTGCCTCCTTCTGCACCTCTGTTTTTTCTTTATGCACTTCTTTTGTTTCTTTCTACACCTCTTGCTTCATTCTGCATCCCTTTTGCCTCTTTCTGCACCCCTCTTGCCTCTTTCTGCACATCTGTTCCTTCTTTCTGCTCTTCTGTTGTTTCTTTCTGCAGCTCTCTTCCTTCTTTCTGCACCCCCTTGGCTCTTTCTCCACCCCTCTTCCCTCTTTCTTCACCCTTTTTGCCTCTTTCTAAACCTCTGTTCCTTCTTTCTGCACTTCTTTTGTTTTTTGCTGCACATCTCTTTCTTCATTCTGCACCCCTTGTGCCTCTTTCTGTACCCCTCTTCCCTCTTTTTGCACCCCTCTTGCCTCTTTCTGCACCTCTGTTGCTTCTTTCTGCACTACTCTAGCTTCTTTCTGCACCACTTGTGCTTCTTTCTGCACCCCTCTTCTTTCTTTCTGCACCCCTCTTGCCTCTTTCTGCAAATCTGTTCCTTCTTTTTGCTCTTCTTTTGTTTCTTTCTGCACCTCTTGCTAATTTCTGCACCCCCTTACCATTTTCTACACCCCTCATTCCTCTTTCTGCACCTCTGTTGCTTCTTTCTGCAACCCTTGTTCCTCTTTCTGCACCTCTTTTCTCTCTTTCTGCTCCCTTCTAGCCTCATTCTGCACCTCTGTTCATTCTTTCTGCACTTCTTTTGTTTCTTTATGCAACTCTCTTGCTTCTTTCTGTATCCCTCTTGCCTCTTTCTCCACCCCACTTCCCCCTTTCTGCACCCCTCTTGCCTCTTTCTGCACCTCTGTTCCTTCTTTCTGCATTTCTTTTGTTTCTTTCTGTACCTCTCACTTCTTACTGCACCCCTTATGCCTCTTTCTGTACCCCTCTTGCCTCTTAATGCACCTCTGTTCCTTCTTTCTGCACTTATTTTGTTTCTTTCTGCAGCTCTCTTGCTTCTTTCTACAGCCCCTTGCCTCTTTCTCCACCCCTATCCCCTCTTTCTTCACCCCTGTTGCCTCTTCCTGCACCTCTATTTCTCCTTTCTGCACTTCTTTTGTTTCTTGCTGCACATCTCTTGCTTATTTCTGCACCACTCTTCCCTCTTTGTGCACCCCTCTTGCCTCTTTCTGCACCTCAGTTGCTTCTTTCTGCAATACTCTTGCTTCTTTCTGCACCTCTCTTGCTTCTTTCTGCACCCCTTGTGATTTTTTCTGCACCCCTCTTCCCTCTTTCTGCACCCCTCTTGGCTCTTTCTGCACATCTGTTCCTTTTTATGCTCTTCTTTTGTTTCTTTCTGCACCTCTCTCGCTTCTTTTTGCACCCCTCTTGCCATTTTCTCCACCCCTGTTCCCCCTTTTTGCATATCTGTTGCTTCTTTCTGCACTTTTCTTGCCTCTTTCTCCACCCATCATCCCTCTTTCTGCACCTCTGTTGCTTCTTTCTGCACTTCTCTTGCTTCTTTCTGCACCTCTGTCCCTTTTTCTGCACTCCTCGTCCCTTTTTCTGTACCCCTTTTGCCTCTTTCTGCATATCTTCCTTCTTTCTGCACCCCTCTTGCTTCTTTCTGCACCCCTTATGCCTCTTTCACACCCCTCTTCCCTCTTTCTGCACCCCTCTTGCCTCTTTCTGCACCGCTGTTGCTTCTTTCTACACTTCTTTTGTTTCTTTCTGTACCTCTCTTGCTTCTGTTTGCACTCCTCTTGCCTCTTTCTCCACCCTTCTTCCCCTTTTTTCCTCTTCCACCTCAAGATCAAAAACCTCTACGACAACTTCATCGACCATCCACCAGGTGCCACAGATGGCCCCCCGACCCCTGGAAAAACCAGCCAGCCCACCATCTCCAACTGGACACCGATCACGGCCGAAGACACCGCCTCGACCATGAAAAGCATCCACTCAGGGGCCCCCACCGACCCCTGCCCCCCTCACATCTACCACAAAGCCATGGCCGCCATCGCACCCGAACTACAACGCACCATCAACACCACCTTCAAAACAGGCACCTTCCCAGATGACTGGAAGCGCGCAGAAGTCAGACCCCTGCTCAAAAAGCCCACAGCTGACCCCACCGACCTCAAGAACTATCGGTCCATCTCGCTCCTCCCCTTCGCAGCCAAAGTTGCAGAGAAAACAGTCAACAGGAAACTGACACGATTCATTGAAGAGAACGCCGTCCTCAACCCATCCCAATCCGGATTCCGAAGGAACCACAGCACAGAGACCACCCTATTCGCCGCCACAGATGACATCTGCACCCTCCTGGACCAAGGCCACTCCGCAGACCTCATCCTACTCGACCTATCAGCGGCCTTCAAGTCAACACCGTCTCCCATCGCACACTAGTCGCCAGATTACATGACGCAGGCATACAAGGAACAGCCCTGGACTGGATCCGATCATTCCTCACCGGAAGAAGCCAAAGGATCAGGCTCCCACCCTTCCTCTCTGACCCCATGAAAATCACCTGCGGAGTCCCACAGGGTTCATCACTGAGCCCCACCCTCTTCAACATTTACATGGCCCCCCTTGCAGCCATCGTCCGACAACACGGCCTCAACATCGTATCCTATGCCGACGACACCCAGCTCATCCTCTCCCTCACCAAAGACCCCACCACTGCCAAACTCAACTTTCAGAAAGGAATGCAAGACGTCACAGTCTGGATGACCAACAGCTGCCTGAAGCTCAACGCCGAGAAGACAGAAGTCCTCATCCTCGGTACCACCCCTTCTGCATGGGACAGCACCTGGTGGCCGGCCGCCCTCGGAAGCCCACCTACCCCCTCAGACCACGCCAAGAACCTCGGCATCGTACTCGACTCATCACTCACCATGAACCGACAGGTCAACGCCGTCACCTCCAGCTGCTTCAACACCCTCCACATCCTCCGCAAGACCTTCAAGTGAATCCCCCCTGAGTCAAGGAAGACAGTCAGTCACCCATGCACTCATCACCAGCAGACTGGACTATGGAAACGCACTCTACACCGGCATCAACAAGTCCCTACTCTGCAAACTCCAGACAGTACAGAACACTGCCGCCAGACTCGTCCTCGGCATCCCCCGACACGAACACATCAGCCAACACCTACGAAGTCTCCACTGGCTCCCCGTGGAGAAAAGAGTCACTTTCAAAATCCTCACTCACGCCTACAAATGCCTACACAACAACGGACCCAAATACCTCAACGACAGAATCAACTTCCACGTACCCAAAATAAACCTCCGATCTTCCAACCTCGCACTGGCCAAAACCCTGCGCATCCACAGAGCCAGAGCAGGCGGAAGATCCTTCTCTCACATTGCAGCCAAGACCTGGAACCAGCTACCGGCAGACATCAGACGTGCCCCCTCCCTGAACACCTTCAGGAAGTCCCTCAAAACCTGGCTCTTCGGCTAAACAGATCTGCGGACCCCCCTCAGCGCCTTGAGACCCTCACGGGTGAGTAGCGCGCTTACAATTCCCTGATTGAATGATTGATTCTTTCTGCACTTCTTTTGTTTCTTGCTGCACATCTCTCGCTTCTTTCTGCACCCCTCATGCCTCTTTCTGCACCCCTATTCCCTCTTTTTGCACCCCTCTTGCCTCTTTCTGCACCTCTGTTACTGCTTTCTGCACTACTCTTGCTTCTTTCTGCACCACTCGTGCTTCTTTCTGTACCACTTGTGCTTCTTTCTGCACCCCTCTTTCCTCTTTCTGCACCCCTCTTGCCTCTTTCTGCACATGTTCCTTCTTTCGGCACTTCTTTTGTTTCTTTCTGCAACTCTCTTGCTTCTTTTTGTATCCCTCTTGCCTCTTTCTCCACCCCTCTTCCCACTTTCTACATCTCTGTTGCTTCTTTATACACCTCTCTTGCTTCTTTCTGCACCTCTCTTGCTTCTTTTTGCACCCCTCGTGCCTCTTTCTACATCCCTCTTCCCTCTTTCTGCACTCCTCTTGCCTCTTTCTGCACCTCCGTTGCTTCTTTCTGCACTTCTTTTGTTTCTTTCTGCACCTCTCTTGCTTCTTTCTGCACCCCTCTTGCCTCTTTCTCCACCTCTCTTCCCCCTTTTATCATCTCTGTTGCTTCTTTCCTCACTTCGCTTGCCTCTTTCTCTGCACCTCATCTGTCTTTCTGCACCTCTGTTGCTTCTTTCTGCACTTCTCTTGCTTCTTTCTGTACCTCTCTTGCTTCTTTCTGCACCCCTCGTGCCTCTTTCTGCACCCCTCTTCACTCTTTTTGCACCCCTCTTGCCTCTTTCTGCACCTCTGTTGCTTCTTTCTGCACTACTTTTGTTTCTTTCTGCACCTCTCTTGCTTCCTTCAGCACCCCTTTTACCTCTTTCTGTACCCCTCTTCCCTCTTTTTGCACCCCTCTTGTCTCTTTCTGAACCTCTGTTCCTTCTTTCTGCACTTCTTTTGTTTCTTTCTGCAGCTCTCTTGCATCTTTCTGTAGCCCCTTGCCTCTTTCTCCACCCCCTCTTCCCTCTTTCTGCAACACTCTTGCCTCTTTCTGCACCTCTGTTCCTTATTTCTGTACTTCTTTTGTTTCTTTCTGCACCTCTCTTGCTTCTTTCTGTACCCCTTTTACCTCTTTCTGCACCCGTCTTCCCTCTTTTTGTACCCCTCTTGCATCTTTCTGCACCTCTGTTCCTTCTTTCTGCACTTCTTTTGTTTCTTTCTGCAGTTCTCTTGCTTCTTTCTGCAGCCCCCTGCCTCTTTCTCCACCCCTCTTCCCTCTTTTTGCACCCCTCTTGCCTCTTTCTGCACATCTGTTCCTTCTTTGTACACAAACACGCCATGGAAATCTGGAACCTACTCGACTCTCTTTCGTCCGACATCGCCTTCTTCACTGAGACCTGGACCAATGCATCCTCCGCCCCCGACATCAGCACTGCCATCCCAGACGGATACAAGATCCAGAGGAAAGACTGCCCCAACCACCCAGGAGGGGGCCTCGCCATCGCCCACAAGAGCACCCTCCGCCTCACCACCTCCATCGAAACCTTCCCCTCCGCCGAACACCTGCACTTCCAGATCCAGACCACCCCCAAAGCCACACTCCGAGGAACCCTCGTCTACAGATCCCCCGGCCCCCGAACACCCTTCGCCACCACCATCACTGACTTCATCGCACCCCACGCCATCGCCTCAACAAACTACATACTCTTTGGAGACCTGAACTTCCACCTCGACAACCCCATCGACCCCAACTCCACTATCCTTCGTGACAACCTCGCCAGCATCAGACTTAAACAACTCGTCAAAACACCGACCCACAGAGCAGGACACACCCTCGACCCCATCTTCGCGGCAGGAAACAGCGTCCATTTCAGCCACACAACGCAGCCGCCATGGACCGACCATCACTGCGTACACTTCGCCATCAACAAACCCAAGGCACCCAAACCAGCCCCACGCCCACCACAAAGGAACTGGAGCAAGGTTACTGATGAGCAACTTAACTCCACCCTCACCCGAGACAACCACACCTGGGCACCCGACGCAAGTGGCGCAAACGACGCAGCCAGAGAACTCCACACCTGGATCTCCAACTGCACAGACGAGCTCGCCCCGCTACGCAACCCCGACAGACAACACCCCAGGAAAGCTGGCTGGTTCACAACTGCTCTCCAGAAGCCAGACGCACCTGCAGACGCCTGGAGTAGAACTGGAGAAGCACCAAGACAACCGAAAACCACACCACCTACTAGGGCGCCATGACGGACTACCACAACCAGATCAGAGCCACCAAGAGGAACTTCATCCACAACAAAATCCTGGCCAACTCCATCAACTCCAAGGAAATTTTCAGTGTCATTCAAGAATTAACCAATCCACGCAGGGAAGCCACAGACATCACCCCATCCCAAGACCTCTGCGACAAACTTGGAACCTATTTCCACCTCAAGATCAAAAACCTCTACAACAACTTCATCGACCATCCACCAGGTGCCACAGATGGCCCCCCGACCCCCGGAAACACCAGCCAGCCCACCATCTCCAACTGGACACCGATCACGGCCGAAGACACCGCCTCGACCATGAAAAGCATCCACTCAGGGGCCCCCACCGACCCCTGCCCCCCTCACATCTACCACAATGCCATGGCCGCCATTGCACCCGAACTACAACGCACCATCAACACCACCTTCAAAACAGGCACCTTCCCAGATGACTGGAAGCGCGCAGAAGTCAGACCCCTGCTCAAAAAGCCCACAGCTGACCCCACCGACCTCAAGAACTATCGGTCCATCTCGCTCCTCCCCTTCGCAGCCAAAGTTGCAGAGAAAACAGTCAACAGGAAACTGACACGATTCATTGAAGAGAACGCCGTCCTCGACCCATCCCAATCCGGATTCCGAAGCAACCACAGCACAGAGACCACCCTACTCGCCGCCACAGATGACATCCGCACCCTCCTGGACCAAGGCCAATCCGCAGCCCTCATCCTACTCGACCTATCAGCGGCCTTCAACACCGTCTCCCATCGCACACTAGTCACCAGATTACACGACGCAGGCATACATGGAACAGCCCTGGACTGGATCCGATCATTCCTCACCGGAAGAAGCCAAAGGATCAGGCTCCCACCCTTCCTCTCCGACCCCACAAAAATCACCTGCGGAGTCCCACAGGGTTCATCACTGAGCCCCACCCTCTTCAACATTTACATGGCCCCCCTTGCAGCCATCGTCCGACAACACGGCCTCAACATCGTATCCTATGCCAACAACACCCAGCTCATCCTCTTCCTCACCAAAGACCCCACCACTGCCAAACTCAACTTCCAGAAAGGAATGCAAGACATCGCAGTCTGGATGACCAACAGCTGCCTGAAGCTCAACGCCGAGAAGACAGAAGTCCTCGTCCTCGGTACCACCCCTTCTGCATGGGACAGCACCTGGTGGCCGGCCGCCCTCGGAAGCCCACCTACCCCCTCAGACCACACCAAGAACCTCGGCATCGTACTCGACTCATCACTCACCATGAACCGACAGGTCAACGCCGTCACCTCCAGCTGCTTCAACACCCTCCGCATCCTCCGCAAGACCTTCAAGTGGATCCCCCCTGAGTCAAGGAAGACAGTCACCCATGCACTCATCACCAGCAGACTGGACTATGGAAACACACTCTACGCCGGCATCAACAAGTCCCTACTCTGCAAACTCCAGACAGTACAGAACACCGCCGCCAGACTTGTCCTCGGCATCCCCCGACACGAACACATCAGCCAACACCTACAAAGTCTCCACTGGCTCCCCGTGGAGAAAAGAGTCACTTTCAAAATCCTCACTCACGCCTACAAATGCCTACACAACAACGGACCCAAATACCTCAACGACAGAATCAACTTCCACATACCCAAAAGAAACCTCAGATCTTCCAACTTTGCACTGGCCGAAACCCTGCGCATCCACAGAGCCAGAGCAGGCGGAAGATCCTTCTCTCACATTGCAGCCAAGACCTGGAACGAGCTACCGGCAGACATCAGACGCGCCCCCTTACTGAACACCTTCAGGAAGACCCTCAAGACCTGGCTCTTTGGCTAAACAGATCTGCGGACCCCCCCTCAGCGCCTTGAGACCCTCACGGGTGAGTAGTGCGCTTACAATTCCCTGATTGAATGATTGATTCTTTCTGCACTTCTTTTGTTTCTTGCTGCACATCTCTCGCTTCTTTCTGCACACCTCATGCCTCTTTCTGCACCCCTATTCCCTCTTTTTGCACCCTTCTTGCCTCTTTCTGCACCTGTTACTGCTTTCTGCACTACTCTTGCTTCTTTCTGCACCACTCGTGCTTCTTTCTGCACCCCTCTTTCTGCACCCCTCTTGCCTCTTTCTGCACCTCTGCTCCTTTTTCTGCTCTTCTTTTGTTTCTTTCTGCACCTCTCTTGCTTCTTTCGGCACCCCTCTTGCCACTTTTTCCACCCCTGTTTACCGTTTTTGCATCTCTGTTGCTTCTTTCTGCACTTCTCTTGCCTCTTTCTTCACCCCTCATCCCTCTTTCTGCACCTCTGTTGCTTTTTTCTGCACTTCTCTTGCTTCTTTCTGCACCTCTGTCCCTTCTTTCTGCACCCCTCTTCCCTCTTTCTGCACCCCTCTTGCCTTTTTCTGCACATGTTCCTTCTTTCTGCACTTCTTTTGTTTCTTTCTGCAACTTTCTTGCTTCTTTCTGTATCCCTCTTGCCTCTTTCTCCACCCCACTTCCCCCTTTATGCATCTCTGTTGCTTCTTTATGCACTTCTCTTGCTTCTTTCTGCACCTCTCTTGCTTCTTTCTGCACCCCTTGTGCCTCATTCTACATCCCTCTTCCCTCTTTCTGCACTCCTCTTGCCTCTTTCTGCACCTCCGTTGCTTCTTTCTGCACTTCTTTTCTTTCTTTCTGCACCTCTCTTGCTTCTTTCTGCACCCCTCTTGCCTCTTTCTCCATCCCTCTTCCCCCTTTTATCATCTCTGTTGCTTCTTTCCTCACTTTGCTTGCCTCTTTCTCTGCACCTCATCTGTCTTTCTGCACCTCTGTTGCTTCTTTCTGCACTTCTCTTGCTTCTTTCTGTACCTCTCTTGCTTCTTTCTGCACCCCTCATGCCTCTTTCCGCACCCCTCTTCACTCTTTTTGCACCCCTCGTGCCTCTTTCTGCACCTCTGTTGCTTCTTTCTGTACTACTTTTGTTTCTTTCTGCACCTCTCTTGCTTCCTTCAGCACCCCTTTTACCTCTTTCTGTACCCCTCTTCCCTCTTTTTGCACCCCTCTTGTCCCTTTCTGAACCTCTGTTCCTTCTTTCTACACTTCTTTTGTTTCTTTCTGCAGCTCTCTTGGTTCTTTCTGCAGCCCCTTGCCTCTTTCTCCACCCCTCTTCCCTCTTTCTGCGACACTCTTGCCTCTTTCTGCACCTCTGTTCCTTATTTCTGTACTTCTTTTGTTTCTTTCTGCACCTCTTTGCTTCTTTCTGTACCCCTTTTACCTCTTTCTGCACCCCTCTTCCCTCTTTTTGTACCCCTCGTGCCTCTTTATGAACCTCTGTTCCTTCTTTCTGCACTTCTTTTGTTTCTATCTGCAGCTCTCTTAATTCTTTGTGCATCCACTTGCCTCTTTCTCCACCCCTCTTCCCTCTTGCCTCTTTCTGCACCTCTGTTGCTTCTTTCCACACTTCTCTTGCCTCTTTCTGCACCCCTCTTTCCTCTTTCTGCACCTCTGTTGCATATTTCTGTACTTCTCTTGCTTCTTTCTGTACTTTTGTTGCTTCTTTCTGCACTCCTCTTGTCTCTTTCTGCACCCTTCTTCCCTTTTTCTGCACCTCTCTTGCCTCTTTCTGCACCCCTGTTTCCTTTTTCTGCACCTCTCTTGCCTGTTTCTGTAACTCTCTTGCCTCTTTCTGCAGTTCTCTTGTCTCCTTCTGCACCTCTGTTGCTTTTTTCTGCACTTCTCTTGCCTCTTTCTGCACCCCTCTTGCCTCCTCCTGCAACTCTGTTTGTTCTTTCTGCTCTGCTCTTGCTTCTTTCTGCACCTTTCTTCCTCTTTCTGGACTTCTGTTGCCTCTTTCTGCATTTCACTTACTTCTTTCTGCACCTTTCTTCCTCTTTCTGCACCTTCCTTGCCTCTTTCTGCATTTCTCTTGCTTCTTTCTGCACCTTTCTTTCTCTTTCTGCACATGTCCTACCTCTGTAGGCATAGTTAGAAATTAGCATTTAAAAAACCTTTGAAATTCACTGAAAAATACACAGGTTTCAGGGACGTTAGAGTTAGAAATCAGCATTTAAAAAACCTTTGAAATTCACTGAAAAAACCACAGGTTTCAGGGACATTATAGTTAGTTGGACATTTCACTCGTACAATACCAGAGAAATTCGGCCGTTATTGTTAGTTAAGCTAACTATTACTCGTGCCCCTGTAATGCACTGCTGATGACATCACATATTACATCATTCATGACATGGTCAGTGACATCACTGATGACATCACTGATGACATCTCAAATGACATCACTGATGACATCATCCAGTGACTGTGTGTTTCTGTAAAGTTTAAATATGTTTTATATATATATATATATATGTGCCAAGGTGTATTGAATAATTAGGTGGGTGTATAAGTGTCTGAATGGATGATTTAGTAGGTGCCTGACTGATATCACATGACTGTTTCCTTTCTTTTATACCAGAGGCACTCTTGATTGGCCAACCACTCGCAATCAAAAATTATGCATTATGGTAAATGTCAGCGATCTTAAAATCATTATTCCAAATGGACATCCGAGTGGAACATATCTGTTGGCATAAAAGTCACACTCATTATAATTATTCAACCGTTCAATGGGTACACTTTGGTCATGTTCATCAATCACAATCCATGCAGTCCCATATATCGCCTAAATCTACAGGCAAACACGGGCCCCCTATGCAGTAAATCTGCGGCAGCACGGGCCGCCCTCCATGATCCCGGCGGCACAGTGCTGACGTTAACGAGGTGGTGCAGTCCTCTACCGGCGTCGGGCTACGCCGTCAAAATATAAATCCAATTTCTCCAATGCCCATGGAGAAAGAAGGATGCACTCAGCTGCAGGCATATTTAATCAAATGTATTCTTCCAGAACATGATAACAAAGAGCGCCTTCCCGGCGCGTTTCGGTTCAATGTCCTTATTCATGGGTGTGGTAGGCGAATCCATATATCACATGACTGTTTCCTTACTTTTATACCAGAGGCACACTTGATTGGCCAACCACTCAGAATCAAAAATGATGCATTATGGTAAATGTCAGCGATCATAAAATCATTATTCCAAATGGACATCCGAGTGGAACATATCTGTTGGCATAAAAGTCACAATCATTATAATTATTCAACCCTTCAATGGGTACACTTTGGTCATGTTCATCAATCACAATCCATGCAGTCCCATATATCGCTGAAATCTACAGGCAAACACGGGCCCCCTACGCAGTAAATCTGCAGCAACACGGGCCACCCGCCATGATCCCGGCGGCACAGTGCTGATGTTAACGAGGTGGTGCAGTCCTGTACTGGCGTCGGGCTACGCCGTCAAAATATAAATCCAATTTCTCCAATGCCCATGGAGAAAGAAGGACGCACTCAGCTGCAGGCATATTTAATCAAATTTATTCAGCACTGTGCCGCCGGGATCATGGCGGGCGGCCCATGCTGCTGCAGATTTACTGCATAGGGGGCCCGTGTTTGCCTGTAGATTTAGGCGATATATGGGACTGCATGGATTGTGATTGATGAACATGACCAAAGTGTACCTATTGAAGGGTTGAATAATTATAATGATTGTTAGACCTGGCACCATTGGCGTGGGTCTCCCTTCCATTTTTCGCTGTTGTCTCCTCTGTTTTACTGGTGTTAGATGCTCTGGGCGCTGTGCCACTGCCATTCAGTGTCACAGCGCGAATGCTCCCTGTATAAATATGTCTATGTGAATTGGTATATCCCTGATTGGCTTATTTGGTTTACCTGTTAGTCCCTAGTAGTGTGGCCTATGTGTGCCCAGGGCTGGTAAACCAAATGCTGCTGGTGGGCCTGCAGCACTGATGTGTGCCACCCACAGAAGCAGCTTGTAAAGTGTGTCTCAGACCTGCCACTGCAGTGTCTGTGTGCAGTCCAGAACTGCCATCTTGGCTGTGAAGTGCAACCACTTCCCAGCCCCTGAACTTTCCCTTGGCATCCTGTAAGTCGCCCCTCGGGTAGGGTGCATTGTATGTGTAAGGTAGGACATGCCTGGGTGTGTGTAGCATGTCCTGGTAGTGAATTATGCACCATTTCGTTTTTCACTACTGTAAGGCTACCTGTTCCTCATAGGCTAGAATGGGCAGTTTGACTATTACATGCTATAGTCCTAACTGACCCCAGGGACATGGTAGAAAAACGAATTTAGTATGCCTGAGCTCAGAATATTAAAATACACCTTTTAGTGAAGTTTATTTTTATATTCTGTGTTTGAAAATACCACTTTTAGAAAGTAGGTATTTTCTTGCCTAAGCCTTCCAGTGTGCTCTGCCGTTATGTGTATTGGCTGTCTGGTTTTAGAGGGGCAGGACAGGCTGAGTCAGACCTTGGTGGAATAGAGAGATCTGCATTTAGAGTGTGGGGAAGGGTGGCTCTTTGATCTGAATAGGGCTGTGCCTGGCAAGGTGAATGCTGGCTCCACCTCCCACTGTGTGTCTGCTAGCAGACCCCTCTTTCTGAAAGGAAGGATGCAGCCTGGTAAACAAAGTGCTCCAGGCCTGAGCAGAACTGGTTCTGGCTAGGTTCAGGGACTGGTAGCTTCAAGGATCAAAGGCTTTTGGGGTATAAATATCCGTGCTCAAACCCCCTACTTTTGTATTGCTTTTGGATCTGGAGAGGAAACTCTGTCCGTGCCACTGGAGGAATCTGCAGGAAGTGGCTGTCCTTGTGCTTGTGTGTTGTTTCTTGCACTGGCCTGCAGCAGTGACCACTGGACCTTGAAGAAGAGGAAAAGGAACTATTGAGAGAACTTTTATTTTTGTACAGCAATCACCCAAGGGCTAGGAAAAGAGCTAGCCTCCTGCTGGAGTCTCAGGCACAACAGACTCCACCACCAACCTCCTGCTTCCTCCCTGCGAGGACTGCTATCTGCTGAGGAGGCTCCTGTGAGTTCCAGGGCCTCTAGTTTGCATCAGAGAGAAGAGGGTAAGAAATCGACGCTAACGCATCTTTGCGGGCCGCTGCAGTCGAGAGCGCTGGGAAAATCCTCGCGCTGCTGCCGCCGAGGGCCCGCAACCCGAAACCATCGCTGACGCCCCTTTGCGAGCCGCTGCAGCCGAGACGCGCTGGAAAGATCATCGCGCTGCTGTCGCCGCGCACTCGCAACCCTGACAGAAATCATCGCTTCGAGACATCGCAGTGCGGACGCCGTGCGTTCGCCACTTTGATCGCATCACACCGAATTTCGTCGCTCCTCGCGGAGCGTCTTGTCTTCGCATCGCCACACGATCGCACAGCGCAACAGGATCACCGCATCGACTTCTCCCACGCGGCAAGAAAGTCATCGCATCGGTGGTCCAGCGTGCAGAAGTTTGTCGCATCGTCTCCGCACGCATCCCGCAGATCGGCGCATCATCCTCCCTTGCGGCAAGGATTTCAACGCATCGCCGGCCTCGCGTGCCGAGAATCATCGCTACAGCTTCTTTGCGACACTTTGTTTGTTTTGCAACTAAACCCAGGTACTTTGTGAAAGAAAGGGTCGCAGAGACCACTGCTTTGAACTTGAACCTTATTTTTGCAACCTTTGAACTATTTTTGACAGCCCTTCAACAGCTATCCTATTTTTGACAGTATTGTGGCTTTTACAGTTATTGGTCTTGTGATAAATCTGCCTTTATATAAAGATACTTATTTTTTATAATAACTACTTGTGTGGTGTCCCTTTGTAGTGTTCCTCATTGTGTTACTGTGTATGATCATAAATGCTTCACACCCTGCCTCTGAGATAAGCCTACCTGCTCGTGCTACGTTACCACAGGGTTGAGCAGGGGTATTAAAGAGGGGTAGCGCTCTCACTCTGACTTAGGAAGAAGGGTCCCTACTTGGACAGTGGCCAGCCATTGCCAACTAGAGACCCCCATTTCTAACATTGGTGGTCAGCGGTGAGGATCTGGACTTGCATTTATGATCGCATACAGTAATTATAGTGTACACTACTAGTGAGTGCAGACCATAACGTACCGCATACATTTTTTTTGAGAATTGTTTTTTTTGCTTCTATATTGTGATTGATATTGCCGGTGATTTTTCACCCGCGCGCATTTTCTGAGAGTTTTTGGGATCCTATATTGTGATTGATATTGCTGGTGATTTTTCACCCACGCACATTTCTGAGAGTTTTTGGGATCCTGTATTGTGATTGATATTGCCGGTGATTTTTCACCCGCGCACATTTATTGAAAGTTTTTGATCCCCTATTGTGATTGATATTGCTGGTGATTTTTCACCCACGCACATTTCTGAGAATTTTTTAGGATCCTATATTGTGATTGATATTGCCGGTGATTTTTCACCCGCTTACATTTTTTGAGAAGTTTTCTTCTGTCCTTTATTGATATTGCCAGTTATTTCTACAATGGGCAAGCCCAGATCCAATGCCTCAGAAGATCTCTCCTGGGAAGAAGAGAAAATAGAAACCTACAATGCCAAGCAGCTCAAATATTTTTGCAAGCAATTCACAGTCCCTATCACAGGTCTCACTAGGAGGGAGGAGTATTACAAGGCGCTGAAGGCCTGGCTAGAAGCCAGGGATGCCCCTAAGGATCTAGGAGAGCTTGTGGAGGGAGGAGAGCAGCAGGGCGATGTAGTAGACTTAGTAGGAGACCCAGCCCTTTCCAACCCGGGCTCTAGTGTGTCCGCTAAGGGTCTGTCCCCAGAAGAGCTGGAGGACAGGGAGAGAGATAGGCGGCATAATATGGAGATGGCTAAGCTTAAAATGGATGGTCACCGGGACCTAGAGAACAAGAAGTTAGAAATTGAGATTATGAGGATGAAGCTTGAGCATGAGAGAGTATTGAGGGAGTTGGAGATTAAAGCCAAGAGCATGGAAATCTCCCCTCTGGTGGCAGCGTACCTGTAGTGCACCCTGAGAGTAGGGTGTATATACCCAAGGAGGTTATTAAAGATTTCCACAAAAGTGAAGATATTGGGCAATGGTTTGCCGCTTATGAAGTAGCCATGGTGTCCCACCGGGTCCCTGAGAAGGATTGGGGAGCAGGGTTGTGGGGACGCTTTGTGAGTGAGGGGAGGGATACCTTGTTGGACCTGCCCCCAGAAAGTAGAATGGTTTACGCCCACATGAAGGAAGCGTTGGTGACCCGCTATGGTTTGACCCCTGAGATGTATAGACAGAGGTTTAGGGTCTGTAAGAAGCTAGAGGGTACCACGTGGGTTGAATATGTGTCCTTTTTTGCAGAGCCATGGAACGCTGGGTAAGAGGTAGCAAAGTAGAAACTTTTGCACAGTTTTATGATTTGATTGCATGGGAGCATTTATCTAGCAATTGTTTTCCTGAGCTACGCCAGCACCTAATTGATTGCAAGCTGACTAACCCTAGAAAGCTTGCTGAGGAGGCGGACCGCTGGGTGAGCACCCGGGTCCGCAAGGGTCCAGTGGGAGACGTCGCCAAAGGTGGGCAGGGTCCCCAGCAGAGGAGTGGGGGGACAAGGGTCAACAGAGGAGTTCCCCGAGGGCCCCAAAGTAATCCCCAGGGAACCCAGCAGTGGTGTCCCAGCCCCCCAAGAAAGGAGGACCGGGCCCCACCAGGTAGGCCTGTTCCCAGGGGGCCCCCACGTGTTACAACTGTGGTCAAGTGGGCCACAGATATTTTGATCCCCAGTGCCCCCAAAGGGGGCCAGTGCACCCCCGTGCACCACCCCGCCAGATTGCTAGTGTAGCCCTGGGAGAGGAGGAGATGGGTGCCCAAGAGGGGTGGGATCCCGTAGAATTGACCCTTGTCTCATTAGGGGACTTTGAGATGGTCCCCAAGCCTGCACTGCCTGCTAACACTAAAAATACAGGCAGTGGGTGACCATCAATGGCCATAGGGTGGAGGCTCTAAGAGACACAGGGGCCAGTGTAACTGCTGTCAGCTCCCGGTTGGTGTCCAAAGAGCAGGTTGTCCCCCATGCATTCTACCCAGTAGTGTCCGCCGACAACTCAGAGAGCCAATGTGAGGTGGCTCAGGTTCCCTTTGGAGTGGGGGGTCTCAGGAACTCTTCAGGTAGCTGTGAGGCCCGCCATGCCTGTAGACTGTCTGCTGGGCAATGATTTAGAGGACTCCCCGTGGGCTACGGTGGAGAGGAAGGCTCACTTAGAGATGTTGGGTCTGCCTGAGTGGGCGTGTGCTACCACGCGGTCCATGGCAGCCAAGGAGGGTGTTGAAAAGGATCTGGAGCCTGAGAGTAGGGCCCAGATCCCTGCCTTAGAGAGAAGGGGCAAGGGGCGCGGAAGCCGGCCCCTTGGTTCCCACGGCCCAGGAAGAAGCAGACCCTGAGGGGGATGCCCTGGAGCCTACCGGGGAGCAGATCACCGAACTGGGGGACCTGCCTGAGCTGACCCATTGGCAGCAGGAAGGGGGACCCACCAGGGAGGAATTTTGTGAGCAGCAGAGAGTTTGCCCTCTCTTGAGGGTATGCGGTGACAGGCTGCAGCCCAGGCAGAAGGTGACATGTCTGGTTCACATCTGATTTATTGGGAGAACAGTCTCCTGTATAGTGAGCCTAAGGTTGCTGAGCCAGGGTCAGCCCGTGTGCTGGTGGTACCCGAGTGCTTCAGAACCTTCCTACTGGGGTTGGCTCATGACATTCCATTGGCAGGACATCTGGGGCAGACCAAGACCTTTGAGAGGCTGGCTGCCCACTTTTATTGGCCCCAGATGCACAAGAGTTCAGACTCTCATTGCAGGACCTGTGAGACTTGCCAGGCAAGTGGGAAGAGTGGGGGAAGATCAAGGCCCCACTCCAGCCCTTTCCAGCTGTGAGTACCCCATTCGAGCGAGTGGGCATTGACATTGTGGGGCCTCTGGACCCCAAGACAGCCATGGGCAACAGGTTCATCCTGGTCTTGGTGGACCATGCCACCCGGTACCCTGAAGCCATCCCGCTCAGGACAGTGACGGCCCCCGTGGTGGGACGTGCACTGATGGGGATTTTCTCCCGTGTGGGATTCCCCAGAGAGGTGGTGTCTGACAGGGGGACCAACTTCATCTCCCAGTACATGAAGTCTCTGTGGAAGGAGTGTGGGGTAACGTATAAGTTCACCACTCCTTACCACCCCCAAGGTAATGGTCTGGTTGAAAGGTTCAACCGGACCTTGAAGGGCATGATCATGGGCCTAGAAGAGCCCCTGAGGCGTAAGTGGGACGTCCTCTTGCCATGCCTGTTGTTTGCCTACCGGGAGGTGCCACAGAAGTCCTTAGGGTTCAGTCCCTTTGAACTCCTCTATGGCCACCCGGTTAGAGGACCTCTGAGTCTGGTCAAGGAAGGCTGGGAGCAATCTCCCAGGAAACCTCCCCAAGATGTATTTAGCTACATGTTGGCCTTCAGGAACCAGACTCGGCGTTTCAGAAAAATTGCTGAGGCAAATCTGGAAGCCAGCCAAGAAGAAATGAAACGTTGGCACGACCAGAATGCCACTCTGGTCGAATTTCAACCTGGTCAGAAGGTTTGGGTACTGGCCCCAGTGGAGCCTTGTGCGCTCCAAGATAAGTGGACCGGTCCCTTTGAGGTGGTGGAGCGCAAAGTCCAGTTACCTACTTGGTGGACTTTCAGTCTCCCAGGAACCCCTTGCGGGTCCTGCATGTGAACCGCCTAAAGCCCCACTTTGAGAGGTCTGAAGTGGGCATGCTTCTTGCCACAGATGATGGGGTTGAGGAGGAGAGTGAGCCTCTCCCTGACCTCCTGTGTGCAGAAGAGAAGGATGGGTCAGTGGAGGGTGTGATCCTCTCCACCACACTGACCCCTGAGCAGCAGAGAGATTGTCACCACCTGTTGGGGCAATTTTCTGATTTGTTCTCCCTGGTACCTGGTGTCACTGATTGGTGCGTCCATGAGGTGGATACCGGGGACAGTTCTCCTGTCAAGCACAAGGCTTACAGGGTAACTGACAGGGTCAGGGCTTGCATTAAGGAGGAGGTCTCCAAAATGTTCGCCCTAGGGGTGGTTGAGTCCTCTAGCAGCCCCTGGTCCAGCCCCGTGGTCTTGGTACCAAAGCTGCGACGCCTGGTGCCACTCCTGAACTTAGGTTCTGTGTGGACTACCGAGGTCTCAATTCGGTCACCAAGACCGACGCGCACCCCATCCCCAGAGCTGATGAGCTCATAGACCGGTTAGGGGCTGCCCGGTACCTCAGCACGTTTGATCTGACGTCTGGGTACTGGCAGATCGCCTTAACGGATGGGGCAAAGGAGAGGTCAGCATTCTCCACACCAGATGGGCACTACCAGTTCCGTGTGATGCCCTTTGGGATGAAGAATGCCCCTGCCACCTTCCAGAGATTGGTCAACCAGGTGTTGGTTGGGCTGGAGGCTTTCAGTGCCGCCTACCTGGATGACATTGCAGTGTTTAGTTCCTGCTGGGAGGACCACTTGCGCCACCTCTGGGAAGTGTTGATGGCGCTGCACAGAGCAGGCCTCACAATCAAGGCCAGTAAGTGCCAGATTGGGCAGGGGTTCTGTGGTGTACTTGGGACACCAGGTGGGGAGCGGCCAGGTGGCGCCCCTGCAGCCCAAGATTGAAACCATCCTGACTTGGGAGCCCCCAAGGACCCAGACCCAGGTGAGGGCCTTCTTAGGACTCACGGGTTATTACAGGAGGTTTGTCAAGGGGTATGGCAACATTGTTGCACCCTTGACTGAGCTGACTTCCAAGAAGCGGCCAAAGATTGTGAACTGGACTGACACCTGTCAGAAAGCCTTTGATGCCCTCAAAACTGCTATGTGTACAGCACCCTTACTCTAGGCGCCCAATTTTGCTAAGGAATTTGTTGTCCAGACAGACGCTTCAGAGCATGGGGTGGGGGCCGTTCTGTCACAGATAAATGAGGAGGGACTAGACCAACCTGTGGCCTTCATCAGTAGGAGGTTACTTCCACGGGAACAGAGGTGGAGTGCAATTGAGCGTGAGGCATTTGCTGTGGTCTGGGCACTGAAGAAGCTGAGACCATACCTGTTTGGGACTCACTTCCGGGTTCAGACAGACCACAGGCCCCTCAGATGGCTGATGCAGATGAGGGGTGAGAATCCCAAGTTGTTGAGGTGGTCCATTTCCCTACAGGGTATGGACTTCACAGTGGAACACCGCCCTGGTACAGAACACGCCAATGCTGATGGTCTGTCCAGATTTTTCCGCCTTAGCGATGAGAACTTCCCAGGGATGGGTAGTTCTCCCCACATTTCAGCTGGAGGGGACGTGTGTTAGACCTGGCACCATTGGCGTGGGTCTCCCTTCCATTTTTCGCTGTTGTCTCCTCTGTTTTACTGGTGTTAGATGCTCTGGGCGCTGTGCCACTGCCATTCAGTGTCACAGCGCGAATGCTCCCTGTATAAATATGTCTATGTGAATTGGTATATCCCTGATTGGCTTATTTGGTTTACCTGTTAGTCCCTAGTAGTGTGGCCTATGTGTGCCCAGGGCTGGTAAACCAAATGCTGCTGGTGGGCCTGCAGCACTGATGTGTGCCACCCACAGAAGCAGCTTGTAAAGTGTCTCAGACCTGCCACTGCAGTGTCTGTGTGCAGTCCAGAACTGCCATCTTGGCTGTGAAGTGCAACCACTTCCCAGCCCCTGAACCTTCCCTTGGCATCCTGTAAGTCGCCCCTCGGGTAGGGTGCATTGTATGTGTAAGGTAGGACATGCCTGGGTGTGTGTAGCATGTCCTGGTAGTGAATTATGCACCATTTCGTTTTTCACTACTGTAAGGCTACCTGTTCCTCATAGGCTAGAATGGGCAGTTTGACTATTACATGCTATAGTCCTAACTGACCCCAGGGACATGGTAGAAAAACGAATTTAGTATGCCTGAGCTCAGAATATTAAAATACACCTTTTAGTGAAGTTTATTTTTATATTCTGTGTTTGAAAATACCACTTTTAGAAAGTAGGTATTTTCTTGCCTAAGCCTTCCAGTGTGCTCTGTCGTTATGTGTATTGGCTGTCTGGTTTTAGAGGGGCAGGACAGGCTGAGTCAGACCTTGGTGGAATAGAGAGATCTGCATTTAGAGTGTGGGGAAGGGTGGCTCTTTGATCTGAATAGGGCTGTGCCTGGCAAGGTGAATGCTGGCTCCACCTCCCACTGTGTGTCTGCTAGCAGACCCCTCTTTCTGAAAGGAAGGATGCAGCCTGGTAAACAAAGTGCTCCAGGCCTGAGCAGAACTGGTTCTGGCTAGGTTCAGGGACTGGTAGCTTCAAGGATCAAAGGCTTTTGGGGTATAAATATCCGTGCTCAAACCCCCTACTTTTGTATTGCTTTTGGATCTGGAGAGGAAACTCTGTCCGTGCCACTGGAGGAATCTGCAGGAAGTGGCTGTCCTTGTGCTTGTGTGTTGTTTCTTGCACTGGCCTGCAGCAGTGACCACTGGACCTTGAAGAAGAGGAAAAGGAACTATTGAGAGAACTTTTATTTTTGTACAGCAATCACCCAAGGGCTAGGAAAAGAGCTAGCCTCCTGCTGGAGTCTCAGGCACAACAGACTCCACCACCAACCTCCTGCTTCCTCCCTGCGAGGACTGCTATCTGCTGAGGAGGCTCCTGTGAGTTCCAGGGCCTCTAGTTTGCATCAGAGAGAAGAGGGTAAGAAATCGACGCTAACGCATCTTTGCGGGCCGCTGCAGTCGAGAGCGCTGGGAAAATCCTCGCGCTGCTGCCGCCGAGGGCCCGCAACCCGAAACCATCGCTGACGCCCCCTTTGCGAGCCGCTGCAGCCGAGACGCGCTGGAAAGATCATCGCGCTGCTGTCGCCGCGCACTCGCAACCCTGACAGAAATCATCGCTTCGAGACATCGCAGTGCGGACGCCGTGCGTTCGCCACTTTGATCGCATCACACCGAACTTCGTCGCTCCCTCGCGGAGCGTCTTGTCTTCGCATCGCCACACGATCGCACAGCGCAACAGGATCACCGCATCGACTTCTCCCACGCGGCAAGAAAGTCATCGCATCGGTGGTCCAGCGTGCAGAAGTTTGTCGCATCGTCTCCGCACGCATCCCGCAGATCGGCGCATCATCCTCCCTTGCGGCAAGGATTTCAACGCATCGCCGGCCTCGCGTGCCGAGAATCATCGCTACAGCTTCTTTGCGACACTTTGTTGGTTTTGCAACTAAACCCAGGTACTTTGTGAAAGAAAGGGTCGCAGAGACCACTGCTTTGAACTTGAACCTTATTTTTGCAACCTTTGAACTATTTTTGACAGCCCTTCAACAGCTATCCTATTTTTGACAGTATTGTGGCTTTTACAGTTATTGGTCTTGTGATAAATCTGCCTTTATATAAAGATACTTATTTTTTATAATAACTACTTGTGTGGTGTCCCTTTGTAGTGTTCCTCATTGTGTTACTGTGTATGATCATAAATGCTTCACACCCTGCCTCTGAGATAAGCCTACCTGCTCGTGCTACGTTACCACAGGGTTGAGCAGGGGTATTAAAGAGGGTAGCCCTCTCACTCTGACTTAGGAAGAAGGGTCCCTACTTGGACAGTGGCCAGCCATTGCCAACTAGAGACCCCCATTTCTAACAATGATTGTCAAAACAAATGTACCTCGGCACTCTCCAAAATTTATATCACTATTATTAATAATGTAACCAGTTTATGATTCAAAAACAATATGACTGCTCACAGGAAACCAGTCCAAAAAATAAATTCTGCAAAACTCTATTTAATAACAAATGACAATGTTTCATTCAAATTGTGGAAACCCAATATTCAAGATGCAATCCAAAACAAAGACATATTGTTTTACAAGAGTGTTGATATTGCTAGTTGTCCCACGGAGGTCATATTCATAAAACCTCCCTGTTGGTAACGATGGAAACAGCCGACACGTGTTTCGTTACGATTGTAACTTCTTCAAGGCTTATATGCACGAAACTGTCAATCCAAAAGATTTGGATTGTCCAATATGCAAAAAATCTCGCTATTTAAGAAACAGAACTGGGAGACCCTTATATTTGGATTGTGTCAATCTCTGGCCAGTCACGGGAAATGTTCCCAATGAAAAAAGTGGATTAAGGAAGGATGTATCCAGCATTTATCCTCCCATAATAGGTGCGTACTCTATTTGGAATGTGTCAATCTCTGGCCAGTCTCAGGAAATGCCCCCAATAGAAAAATTCGATTAAAGAAGGAAGTATCCAGCATTTATCCGTCCACAATAGGTGTGAATTCTATTGTGTGTGTCCCCCAATTTAGTAGATGGCGCTGTTGGGGGTCCTTTAGGGGCCAACTAGCATACCTTTTACCTCCAGTAAGCCTCACGCAGTGGGATTGGTGAGAGGTAGACAAAGGCCATGCCCCCTTTCTCCACCACTCTGCAAACGCACCCCCTGGCACGTTGTAAGTTGGGGGATTAAGTCCCCTTCAATCCTGAGGGTCCCTGGAGTCCAACTAGCCCACCAGGTACCTCCAGTAAGCGCCACAGAGCTGAATTGCAGAGAGGTGTAAAAAGGGGCATGACCTGGACCACCTCTCTGCAACGCAGCGCAGTGGCGCTTACTGGAAGCACCTGGTGGGCTAGTTGGCCCCCAGGGGCCCTCAGGATTGAAAGGGAATTAATTCCCCAACTTAAAAGGCGCCACAGGGCGTGTTTCCACACATGTCACCTCAGGCCCCGCCCCCTCCCTTCAATACTGTGCAAACACGCCCCGTGGCACGTTTTAAGTTGCGGGATAAAGTCCCCTTGAATCCTGAGGGTCCCTGGGCTCAAACTAGCCCACCAGGTACCCCCAGTAAACGCCACAGAGCTGCATTGCAGAGAGGTGTAAAAAGGGGCGTGGCCTGGACCACCTCTCTGCAACGCAGGTCTGTGGTGCTTCCTGGAGGTACCTGGTGGGCTAGTTGGCCCCCAGGGGCCCTCAGGATTGAAGTGGAATTAATTCCCCAACTTAAAATGCGCCACATGGAGTGTTTGCACACATATCACCTCAGGCCCCGCCCCCTCCCTTCACCACTGTGCAAACGCGACCCGTGGCGCGTTTTAAGTTGGGGGATAAAGTCCCCTTGAATCCTGAGGGTCCCTGGGGTCCAACTAGCCCACCAGGTACCTCCAGTAAGCGCCACAGAGCTGCGTTGCAGAAAGGTGTGAAAAGGGGCATGGCCTGGACCACCTCTCTGCAACACAGCCCTGTGGTTCTTACTGGAGGTACCTGGTGGGGTAGTTGGCCCCCAGGGACCCCCAGTATTGAAGGGGAATTAATTCCCCAACTTAAAACGCGCCACAGAGCACGTTTGCAGAGTGTTGCTGGGAGGGTGCGGGGCCTCCGGCACGATCGCGTTTTTTTTAAAAAAAAAATTTGGGGAAGGGGGGCTGTGTGGCCCCCCTTCTTTTACTTTTTTTGGGCCTTGGGGACCCCATCCCCCAGGGCCTGACCCCCATTTAAAAAAAAATATATATATTAAAGGGAAGGGGGCCGCGTGGGCCCCCCTCCCTTGGTCAATTCCGGCCCCGGGGACCCCATCCCCCGGGGCATGGACAAATATATATATTTTTTTATGGAGGGGGGCTGCGTGGCCCCCCTCCTGAGGCCTCTATTGGCCCCGGGGACCCCATCCCCCAGGGCCGGCCTTTATTTTTTATTATTTTTATTTTTTTAATTTTTGGGGAGGGGGCCCGCGTGGCCCCCCTTCCCGGGCCACTCCTAGCCCCGGGGACCCCATCCCCCGGGGCAGGCCCTATCCGTTGGGGACCGTGGGGCAGCCCCAATGCCCCCACGGTCCCGCCGGCTCCCCGCGTCCTGCGGGAGCCGGCATTGCTTTTCCACATGGGGAGCTGCTAACATGCAGGTCCCTTTGTGGAAAGCAGTCTGCTTTGCTTCATTGAAGCGAGAGCAGGTTTCCTGCTCTCGCTTCAATGAAGCAAAGCATTTTGCAATGACAGGGCGGGAGCCGCGCGGCTCTCGCCCTGTCATTGTAAACAGCAGTGTCCCGGGGGTGGGCACCCTGGGACACTGCAGGAGCCGGCCCTGGGGGGGTGGTGGTCCCCAGGGACATCACGGGCTCCAGGAGGGGGGCCGCGCGGCCCCCCTCCCACCTATTGCACATCCCTGGGGAGGTGGTGGTCCCCGGGGCTCGGGGATCCGTTACAGACCCCCGAATTTGAATATTAGTGCCCCGGGGAGGTTGCGGTCCCTGGGGCGTGTGGGGGGGCTCGAGCACCCCCACACAGGTCTATTTTTTTTTTTTTTTAAACCCCGGGGGTCGCGGTCCCCGGGGCAGCGGGGGGCCGTGTGCCCCAGCGATTATAATTAATAAAAGCCCTGGGGGTGGTGGTCCCCGGGCTTGGGGGCCTTAGAGGCCCCCCCACACATTAAAAATAAGAAGCCCCGGGGCGTGGCGGTCCCCGGGGCTGCGGGTGGGCCGTGTGCCCCCGCAAATGTTTATGGAAAGCCCCGGGGGTGGTGGTCCCTGGGGCTGCGGGGGCCTCCCTGGGCCCCCACAATTACATTATTGAATGCCCCCGGGACTTGGCCCACCCAGGGCTAAATAATAACGAAGTGCGGGAGCCCGCGCTTCGTTTTTTTAAAAATGTTCGGCCGAAATTCGCGCTGGGTGCGCGAATCTCGCCGATTTTTAAAAAAAAAAAAATGCTTTTTTTGGCCCTGAGCAGGCCTAGGGGGTCAGGGTGTTTCTACCCTGCCCCCTTTTCTTTTTTTTCACCTTTCTTTCCCTGTTTTCTTGTGCCTCGGTTACCGAGGCACAAGATGGCTGCCAACACTTCCTGGTTTGGAGTGTTGACAGCCAATTAGAATAAAGCTCGTGGTCAGGAGGGTGCGCGGATCCACCGCGCTCTATATATTGAAACTTTTATTTTTTGATTTTCTAAGCAACTACTAAACGGATTTACACCATTTTAAAAAAAGGTCTCTTTCCGAACCAAGGGCTACCTTTTTGCCAAATTTGGTGTAATTCCGTTCAGCAGTTCGAGCTGTAGCCGTGTCTAAAGTTTCCTATGTGAATTAACATGGAGAAAACATGTTTTGGGACCCCCTTTTTCTCGGCCCTCGCTATCGAATCACCCCGAAATTTTCAACACAGGAGCTGACCGGAGCGGGCTACGAGTTTTGAAAATTTCGCGAAGATTCGTCAACCGGCGCCAAAGATATTGAGAAAACAAAAACGAGTTTCCTATGGAAACTAGGTCCTAACTATAACTACCTACTGGCGACATTCCATGAAAAACAAAGGTCAGATATAAGATATAGTTAGGAAAACTTTACTTATTCTCTCCATACAAACCACACTTATACTAGTTAGAACTTAAATTTAGAATTTACACACCACCTTCAAATTACTATAAGGCACACACCTATGTACACACTGTTAATTAAATTATAACTTACATTTTAACTTAACACACCACCTTCAAATTACTATATGGCGCGCACTTCCATACACAGTATTCTCACCTAATTCACCATACTACCTTAGCTATAACTCGTGCCTTCTCAATGCGTTGGTTATGCCCTTGCATATGACATCACTTACATCATGTCAAATCATAGCTTTCATAACAACACTTATGACATCTTAATTTAAATGATTTTTCAGAACACAGTGCATGGTAGAGACGTGAGCTATAGTTAATGTAGTATTGCGAGTGAGGTGAGAACACTGTGCACGGAGGTGCGCGACATAGTAATTTGAAGGTGGTATTGTAAATTCTAAATTTAAGTTATAACTATAACTTTAGAATTTCTAATGTGTGTGTAGTTTAAGTATGATGTACAGTGCATTTGCGTATAGTGGAATGGCGTAGACTGGGCTAACGTCCAGTGTAGCTTGTACAGTGGAGTTGCGTACAGTGGAGTTGAGAATACTGTAGTGGCATACAGTGGAGTGGGGAAGAGTGAAAAAGCATATAGCGGAGTGTCACAGAGTGGAGTTTCGTCCAAGCAAATAACAAAGAATGGAATGGCTTACAGAGGAATGGCGTACAGTGGAGTAGTGTGCATTGGAGTACATACAGTGAAATAGTGTGGAGTGTCGTTTCGGAGAGTGAAGTGGCATATAGTAGAATAGCGCACGGTGGTGTAGCATAGAGGGGGATAGCGTATAGTGAGTCTTGTACTGTGTAGTTGCGTACAGTGGAGTGGTGTACACTGCAGTGGTGTACAGTTGAATAGCGTAGAGTTGAGTGGTGTATTATGTAGTGTCATACAGTGCAGCGCGGTATGGATGTAGTTGGAATTTCAGAGGACTGTATATTATGGTGTGCAGAGCAATCCAAAGGAGAGACTTGAGCTGCACTGCCTTCCTGTACATGCACCAAAAAAAGCAAGCGACTCATGGTGGCTTTGCGTAGTTTGATATATCTTCCGTATGTATTGTGTTGCCCTTGCAACACTATGCATAATACAAGGGTAATGTAATAAAATCCCAAATTTGTCCTCTAGTGATATATTGTGTCATGGTATACTGCAGTAAGTTAGCGGTATACCCTGGTACATGATTGGCTAATGACTGCCTTTACAGATTTAGGAGGCAGCCATAATGCTTTTCTTAGACATTTGGGTCGTTGTGGGTTAGGGCCTTAAACATAGGTAAGTAGTAGGGTTTATTGATGTTCCCAACCTATTACCATTTTCTTAAAGTGGAAATAGGTATGGTATTTTTTTTATTAATTTTCTATATATTTATTTAACCAATTTCCACAGTACAGCAGCAGTACCTAGCACGTACCATGTGTTTTACATAATGTAACTTTTTTTGTAATTTCTTTAAATAACGTGGTTATTTGTAGGTATTACCGTGGTAATGCTTAGAAGTTTTTTGGACATAAATATGTAGACAATTGTAAAGACACTGTAGTACACAATATTTGTGAAATATAGTGTATTACAGTGTTTTTTCAATTTATTTTAAGGTTCCGCGGTACTTCCTGTAGTACCTGGGGAGTACATCAGTACCGTCTAATAGGTTTTTTAAATTTATAGAAGCTTCTAATGATATTTCCCTAACTATTACCACATAAATCAAGTAGATGATATATATAATCGATAAAATACCTTGCCTTGCACCAGCAGCAAGAGAGCACCCCCTGTGCTCAGTAATGACTGGAGCAGTCACACCATAAAGTTGGGGTGAATTAGAGTCAGCTCTGGCTGTGCTGGGTTAGTCCATGGTGCTTCACTTGCACAGTACGTGGGAGTCTTCAGGCAGCAGGAGACACAGAAAAGCCTCATTAGCTCTATTTTTATGACTCGCAGAAACCCAGAGGGGGCATCCAGGGAGGTGCTGTGTCCGGTACTAACCAGTTTCGTCCACACTTGTACCAGCTTCCAAAGATGCCACGTGCTTCAGCTTTGGTTTTTAGCATTGATCAGGGGTCAGAGGTCACCCGTTTCTTTACGTTCTACTGAAGCCTCCATTAGCCGTCTTGAAGGTAAGAGAGAGGTTGAATCAATGGGGGTTTGTGTCTGACTAATAGGATGTGTGTGACTAAAATGATTTTAGCTCAAAGAAAAGGAGATGAAAAGAATTTAATTAGAGGACGTCCTTTCTTTAAGGCTTCTGTATGAGATATAAGCACAATGACCTGCTATGCAAGGGAAAAGAAACTCAATGACAAGTGAAGTACTCAACATGAGCTCGTCCCATTATCCTACAGAAGGCCCAGATTGACAGCCCATGAGCCGAAACCAACCCATCCACTGCACCAACACTTTACTCCACTCCAATGACCAATGAGGAGCAGCTACTCATCATCAACAGCGACAAATCATATGATTCACCCTCAACAACAGCAAAACATAACGGTCAGTACTTTCAGGCCCAAAGCCACATCATTAGTCGAAGACCACCAACTCAATCTTGAACGTATTAACATACTGTGATCTACGACACGCTGCTATAATGCTACCAGGGCGACACCCCACCTGCCGAAGAAGTGTCAACTCAACCGGAGTCGGGTTGTGCAATAGTGAGCATAAGCAGCTTCTCCAGAAGATCCATGGTGGCAGCTCACAAGTAGATGATGTACCATCAGTTCAAGCAAAATTCAACCATCATGAGCGTTGGCAAGCAGCAGCGGACATTCCCCAGGAGCAACTCACAGCCTGAGTTCCATTCATCCATATATGGATACTCACAACCTGAGGAGCGCTTGTCTCCCCGGTATGTCTCCCTGGTATGTCACCCCGTTGGCTAGACTTATCAGGAGGCATGGTTTTGCCCTGGTTTCTTATGCTGATGATTCTCAATTTATCATCTCTATTACTAATCAGCCTGAGAATACAGCTACCAGGTTTCATGTTTGTCTCACCGAGATCATGACCTGGATGAACCATAGCTTCCTGAAAATTAACACCGACAAGACGGAGGTGATGGAGTTTGGTCCGGGCCCCCCCTTATGGAACAAGTCCTGGTGGCCAACCGAGGCTGGTGAATGCCCATGCCCTGTCCCCAAGGTCAAGAACCTTGGGGTCATCTTTGATGATCAATTGAATTTCTCTGCCCAGGTAAATAGCCTCACTTCCTCCTGTTTTTTTCTATTAAAAACTTTGAGGAAAATCTTTCCATTCATTTCACAAGAGCTGCAAAAGACGGTGATGGTAGCACTTTTCCTGCCTAAGTTGGACTATTGCAATGCCCTATTCTTGGGCATTGACAAGTCGCAGATGAGAAAATTACAATCCCTACAGAATGCCGCAGCAAGACTACTTCTGGGTATTCCCAGAGGATAGTCAATTACAGCAGGAATTAAATCACTACATTGGCTTCCTGTCCAGCAGCGGGTGGAATTTAAGTCTTTGTGCCTTGTGCATAAGGCACTATACGGTGGCGGTGCTGAGGACATTAAAAGACTGTTTCCACCCTACATCCCCCCATGTGCTCTTAGATCTGCCAGTCTGGGTCTTATAAGGACCACTAAGACAAGACGGGCAAGATGGGGTGGCAGGGCGATATCACAGTGTGCTGCAAAGCTATGGAATAAAATGCCTACGGCCATGAAACTTCAACCCAACCTGCAGCTTTTTAGGAAAGGATTAAAAACATGGTTGTTTACTTCCGTCTAAGTCCGCGGTTAACACAGTGCACTGATCTTGTCCACACATTCTAGCGCCAAGACCCCACGGCAATCGAGCGCTATATAAACATATAAACATAAACATATGGACCTTGAGCTCTGGACACACAAATGTACGTCTTTTCTAGAACAAATGACCACATCTTCTGATCTGCAGCTGGAAATCTGAAAGATCCGATAAAGGACCCTCTGCTTGGAGAGTAGTGTTCCTGTCTGACCCTCAATATTTTGAGCAGAAGACCCAAATGAGACTTTGCTGAGGCTCACCACCTTATGTCTTCATTTCAAAGAGGGAATCCTGAGTTTCTGCTCCACCAAGAGGATGGAGCAGTAGTTTACTCAGCTTTCACCCTTATCTACCAAATCATAGAAAACACATTAGAAAATGTTACATGTGGAACAGCTGTAGCACATCAAGGTTTTCAGTTTGGAACCAAACAGCCAAACTTTGGGGGCACTTTTTGTGCACAGTCATGGTGCAAAATGTTAGCAGAGATTTACAAAGCCATGCAGGGGCCAATTTGCAGCATATTGCATGGCTTTTTTAAAATAAAAGAGTAACTCAAGGCATCGCATAATACTGCCTTGCGTTACCTTGGATTAAAGAGACACTCCATGGGTGGAATATGGGTGTTCCCATACATCCACCCGTGGATTTTGATGCAACCCCAGATCTACTAATGTCAGTAGACTTGGGATTTTACCAAAATGGTGTGCCTCTCAGACCCAGGTGTAATGAGCGGAAATATCTTTATTTATTCCTCTATTTCTGTTTCCACTCTTTCTATGTGTGATACATTCTGCAGCACACACAGAAAAAGGAAAACGCCTCTAAGGACTGTTTTTGTGCAGGAAGATGTCCCTTCCTACACCCGTAATGCAGGCACCCTTGAAGCATGGCACAAGGGTACCTGAGTTGGCACTAGGCAGCTCAAAGTGTGCCATCACAAGGCAGAGTAGAAGAGCCATGTATTAGTAGATATGGCGCATTCGTGCTCTCTCCATTTCACGCAATGCAGCGCCCTGCCTTGTGTGAAACCTCAGTAAATCTACCTTATATATCCAATCTGTAATTACCCACAGAAGTGTTAGCACCACATTGTATTACATTCCGCCCCCTACACTCATTCAATCATCTCTCATGACAACCCCCACCTTCAAAGACCTCCCACTGCCACAGAACGCCACCCAACATGTTCCTTCTTGGACCCCGCCTCTTTCTTTCACTGGAACCCTTGGTGGTGCCTCTCCAGGGCCAGCTGACTATATTCCCACACTATATCCCAGAGGAGGAACATTTACAGGGAAGAGTCATTCTCACGCCTACTAATGACATCTACTCATTCCCTTCAAGAACCATGATTGAAATATTTTTTATGTCATTTCACCAAAAATAGACCTGTAAGAAATTGCCAAAACCCTGGTCACCTGACGCTGCCCCAGCCCACGGGTGTGTCCTATTGCATAGCATCAGCACAAGATACATTCTGCCTGATAATCGCTTCATTCTGATGAACTTTACGTGGACAGACATGAATCTTGAATCTGCAACATAGTTTCAAAGACCTAACACTTCTCTTTTTCAGATGAGATTACAGAGTTCTGTCTGCCCCTGGACTGCACTAAGTCTCAGGCCCAAATATTCCAATTCTTGGTTCGCCAGAATGTAGTTGATAAAAGGCAATCCCTGAAGCTTGTCTCTTTTTGGTGGGAAGGGAAATTGGAACTGCAGTGGATAATCTTCACAAGAGTTTACTTGTCCCTCAGCATCTCAGCAGCACAATCATCAGCTCCTGCGTCACAAACGCTTGTCCTCCTTTAAGTCTCGGGACATTGTCTCTAATGGGATCTTTTGTGCGAGGATTCCCAGGCCGTGAGTGGTTCATTGTAGGACATTGCTTAACTTAGGGGGCACTGGCCTGTCGACCCTTCTAAACAGGATGGGCGAGAGCGCTGACGGCTGAGGGGCGCACATCCTGCGTCATGTACCGAAGACACACATGATGAACTTTCACTATACCCTCTCCGCTCTCCAGGAAAGCTTCACACCTGTGAAGGGCCACTGCTTGGATGCGCGTCCCCTCAATCCGCGTGAGCAGAAGTGCAGGAACTCCAGGGTTAGACGGGGACGAGGGTTCAAGCATCACCTGCACCTGCTGACCCCTGTCCAGCCCTTGTATCAAGTGCTGGCTGCTCCAGTGTGGCTTCTGTGCCCGCCCTGGTCTAAAGCCCAGTTGTGTCTCATCAGGGAAGAGGCTCGCCTCCGAGTAATTACAGACACTGATCTACAAATGTCTCCCCCGTGTTACAAGCACGGGAGGAGTGTGTGGACATCTTTGGTAATGTCCACAATAAAATATTTGTATCTGCAGGCACAGCCACAAACAGGCCAGACAGGCCTTCCTCACAGCAGCCCCTGAGGCATCCTTCAGGTGGGGTGTAGAGTTCAAGACATGAAACTTGCTTGAAGAAGTATACTTTATTAAGTATAGAAAGAACACCTTATCTCAGAGAGACGATTCACCTTCCTTCCTCTCTAACTGCTCCCGTTGCACTCCCCAACACTCCAGAATGTGCAAGCGAACAGATAGAGAGAAAAGAAGGCTACATAACAAGGATGCACGCGGAGGCGCGTGCCACGATACAAAAGATAACAACAAGGTATGTACAAGATAACAACAAGGTATGTACACAACACATCTTCCCTCCAAGAAATTAAAAAAGAAAAAAAGATTATTCAGAATCACAAACAAAATCCTTCAACCACAAAGGTTTGTTCCGTGTTCTCGAACTTTTAACTACATTGCCTTGGTTGATAAAATCGTTCACATCTCCACAAGATTTTGACACATCAACATTTTCATTAACATTTTCGCTATATGAAAGATCAACATTTCCACTGGTAGAAGGACAGTTGTCATCAACCAAATTATTTGAATTCACATTTATCAAATCATTTAAATTGGTATTTCTTGAATCATAAGAAAGATCAACATCTACTCCATTTTCATAGTTGTTAGAGAACCCAACATCTAAATTCTTAGGAGCAGGATCAGGAAAACACTCTTCAGTAAATGCAGACGATGAAGCCATGGTGGGAGATTTAAAATAAACCCCTTGTTCCCCCTTTAGAATAGCAATTCTTTTAAGGTTCCAAACTCTGCCATCATCAAGACGAACAGAATTTCTCAATAACTCAATGACTCGAAAGGGACCAGCATATTGACTTTCCCCTTTCTTTACTTTCCATGGAAGTTTTACTTTTACCAAAAAACCAACTTTAATTTCCTTGACCAGAGACCCTCTTTTAATATCAAAATCTTCCTTGTATTTCGAATGTTTGTTAATAATCCTGTTCTTTACCTCTTCTATTGAAAAATTAGGACAATTGTTCCTAATAAGCCACTCAGGATTACATTTTGACCTGGCATTTCTTCCACGCATCACTTCAAAAGGAGAAACTCCTAATACACCATGAATAGTGGTTCTATAAATCCAAACAGACTTAAAAACCTGATCTTCCCAGTCTAAACCATTTTTGATAGCCATCTGAATACTCTCTTTCAATACTCTATTAAATCTTTCAATCATGCCGTTACCACTAGGGTTATAAAGAGAGGTAGTTTTGTGTTTGATACCTAGATTCTCAAAATAATTTTTAGCCAAATTGGATGTAAACTGTACTCCATTATCGCTAATAATTTGTACAGGTAGACCTTCATTGATGAAAACATTATCCATGAATTTAAGCACCTCCATTGAGTTAATGCAATCAACAATTTTAATAATGGGCCACCGTGAAAACACATCAATTATAGCTATGATATATTTAGAGGGTGAACCGATAGGCCCCATAATGTCTATGGCTATAGTATGCCAGGGAGAATTTGGAACAATCGGATCACACATGTTAGGTCTTAAAGTCTTTAGTGACTTGTCTGAATTTGCACAAATAACGCAATTCCGTACCATCCTCTCTACATCTACATCGATGCCAGGCCACCAATACCATTCCTTAATCCTTTGTTTGGTCTTAACAACTCCAAAATGACCATCATGACAAAGAGCTAAAACTTTACTTCTAAGAGATGAAGGGGGAATGGCTCTATCTCCTCTAAAAATAGTATTATTGTTAACGGATAATTCATCCTTGATTTCCCAAAAACTTCTCATCTGATCCTTTAAACCAGTTTTATTGGGCCAGCCCTGTCTAATCCATGTGATGATTTGTTGAATCTCTCTATCACATAGATTTTCTTTCCTCCAAATTGCTTCAGACACTCTGGGAATGCCTTGGTCATGGACAAATGCTACGCTCAAATCTTCCCACTCGCTATCCTCACATATTTGTAAGTCAATAGGCATGCGGGAAAGAAAATCAGCAAGCACGTTACTTTTGCCAGGAACATAAATCATGCTGTAAATGAAATCCTGAAGACGCATGGACATCCTCGCAATGCGTGCTGAAGCATTAAAAAGCCCTTCAGTGCTCAACAATCTGATTAAAGGTTTATGATCAGTACGGACAGTGCAGTGTCTACCCCAAACAAAATTGCGGAAATGATCTAATCCCCACACACAAGCTAAAGTCTCCTTTTCTATTACAGAAAATTTTTCTTCTGATGGGGTAAGAGCACGTGAAGCATATGCAATTATGCATTCCTTGCCTTTTTGATCAAGTTGGGATAACACACAACCCAGTCCTTTGTTACTTGCATCTACCGTAATAACATTTTCTAAATCAGGATCAAATCCTGAAAGTACGGGTGCTTCAGCAATGGCTTTCTTAACATCAATAAATTCATTCTCGCATTTGTCACACCAGACAAATTTCACCTTACTCTTTAACAATTGTCTGATGTTGAATACCCTACTTGAAAACCCCTTCACAAATTTGTTGTAAAATTCTATTAAGCCTAAAAATGATCTAAGCTCATCCTTATTAGAGGGATGAGGAGCATTTATAATTGCTTCAACCAGTTTAGGTTTTGTAGCTACACCTTCCCCACATAAAACATGTCCTAAATAATTTACAGATTTCATAGCAAATTTACATTTAGAATGTTCTACGGTAAGACCATTAGTTTTTAACACCTCAAAAACTGCTTCTAACGCTTTATCATGTTCAGTTTGATCTTTTCCGAATACTAAAATGTCGTCTTGAAAACAACGAACCTTGGGGTGTTTGCTAAAAAGTTGATACATGATTCTTTGAAAAATAGCCGCTGCAGAGGCTAAACCAAAAGGTAGACGCTTGTATTGAAAACACCCAAAAGGCGTTATGAAAGCAGTAATATGTTTACTCGTTTCCTTTAAACAAATCTGGTGATATGCTGCTGACAAGTCTATAGTAGAAAACCAATTGGCACCTTTAACCAAAGTAAGCATTTCGCTGATCTTTGGCAAAGGGAATTTATCAATCACGATATTGTTATTGACGTGACGCAAGTCAATGCAGATTCTAATTTTGCCATTACTGCGTCTCGCTACAACAACTGGGGAAATCCATTCCGAGGATTCAATAGGTTCTATCACATCTGCTTTAACAAGTTTTTGTAGTTCTTTTTCTACTTCTTCCCTCAGAAGTATGGGAATATTCCTCACTTTATGAGTTTTAGGAGAAAAACCTTCTTTAAGAATTATTTCATGTTCAAAATGTTTTAACATACCTATCTTGCCATTGAAAACTTCTGGAAAGGTATTGAGCATTTTAGTACAAATGTCTCCACCTTCATCAATAACCATAACAGGTTCAGGACTGTTAGGATTAAGGATGATATGTAGATCCCGCTGGTCTCTCCAACCCAGAACGGATGGACCTTTTTAGCAATATAAAGTTTCCCTAAAGATTCCCTGTTTTTAAATTTAAAAACCAAGGTTCTAAAACCAATGAGATCAATTTTTTCACCAGAAAATCCTTCAGGTGAAACATCAGGTTTAAACACATTTTTGCCAATTTTCCCAACAAACTTTGAATTCCAAACCTTTTCATCAATTATAGTAAAGGGAGAGCCGGAATCGGCATACATTTGTACATCTACACCCCCAATGTTCATGATGCAAACAGGTTTGTTTTTAATGTTAGAAGTCTCATCATTGATGTTAAGAAGGTACGAATTATATTGCATTGCATTGTTAATACCACAATGCATAACTTTCTCTACTAAATCATCCTCTTCACTAGAGTTATTTTCTTCTATACATTTAACTTTGAAATCTTTCCTTCTTCTACAAAGTTTAGTAAAATGTCCAGTCATGTTACATGACGAACATCTTTGCTTAAAAGTAACCCTGGGCAAAGCACTACGCTACGCTCGCGTAGTTTGCGAAGTTTGCGCTACTTCGCACAACGCGAATTGCACGTAGCACAGTGCAAACACGCGTAGCGTAGCGTAGCGTAGTGCAGCAGTCATTTTTTGCTTGCTCGCGGTCCTCAACGCCAAGTTGGCGACCGCAAGCAAGCAAAATGACATCCCGGCGAGACTTTTTCTCTGCTTCGCGATCAGCAACATCAAGTTGCCGATCGCGAGCGTGGAAAATAAACCTCCCGGCGAGATTCTCAACGCGGGAGGTCAGGTTTCTCATTGCGAGTGAGTCGCGTATGCTCGCGACCGCTCGCGATGAGAAACTACCAGTCCGCGTTGAGAAAGCTGCCGCCGAGTAAAAATCTACTCGAGCGGCAGTAAAAGACAGCTCGCACTGTGCAAGATGCCGTTTCAATGATTGCACAGTGCGGACAAGCATCCGGCACTGTGCAATCATTGCGAACAGTGCACTACGCAGTTCGCGTAGTGCTACGCGTAGCTCGCGTAGTGCGAACTGCACTTTGCGTAGCTTCGCGTAGCACTACTTCGCGAACTACGCCCAGGCTTACTTAAAAGCTGGGCAAAATCTATAAGAAGCCAAATGTGTAGGACTATCACAGCGATAACACCTGAAACTCTCTTTCATTTTTGTGTCTTTAACATTACTTTGAACTTTCTTCCTAGGATCTTGAGCTTTGAAAGCACCTTTATTATATAATTCGTTACTTTTGTCTTTAACTTTACAAATCACACTATCACTTATGCTCTTACTCTCAGCTTTTAAAACTTTGGCACTACGACTGGATAATTCTGCTTTTCTTACTATAGCTAAAATGTCATCTAAATTAGCATCTCCATTGATCCACAAACGTTCTTGGATTGCAGGGTCACATGCATGCATTACAATCTGATCACGTATAAATTGTTCTTGTAAGTGATCAAATTTGCAATCATCTGCTAACTTCCTAAGTGCTGCTACGTATTCATCAATATTTTCAGTGGATTCTTGCTTTCTGTGAAAAAATTTAAATCTAACAATGCCTATGCACACCTTAGGAGCAAAATGATTGTCAAAGTCACGTAAGGTATCTTGAAAAACATTGGTGTCTCCTGAACCTATGCTTTTTTCATTTGTTCATACACTTTTAGTCCTTCTGGTCCAACTGAATGTAGAAAAAGTTTCTTTTTCCTTTCAGGCTTCATTTTTCCATCCTCATCTATGGTGTCTATGAAATTGAGGAAATAAGATTTCCATTCACTCCACTTCTTACATGGATTTGCTCCTGCAGGCCAAAATGCTTGTGGGGGTTGAATAGAGTAATTTTGAGAAGCCATGTCCAAAAGAACAAGAGATGATTGTAAAAAATAAAAGCGAGTAAAGGTTACATTACTTGAAAAAAAAACCGAAGGAGAAGTTGTGTTGAGCGTTTAAATGAAAGAAGCGCTGTGCTCCGCGTTAAAATGAAATAAGCGTTGTTCTCCGCTTTACCTTGTATGACCGATGCAACTGCTGTAAGCCCCGTAGAGATTGACACGGAGAATCAGCTGGTTGTTCAAAATGAAGATCAATAAAGTTAAAGATGGCGCTCATACGGCGCGTAATGACGTAAGCACGTTCCCACGTAGTTGCAAAGGATGCTGGGAAACTGAAGGCTTAACGTGATGTTGAAGAATGAGGAACGCCGTCTCCGTGCACGGAATGGAGAGATGCAGAGATCCACAAAACGAATGCTGAGAGCGTGCAGGGGTAACGTTGAATTTTAAATGATGCACCCTGCGCTTGAAAGATATCCAATGTTTAAATTGGTGAGAAGAATTAAAGAGGCTTACCGGAGGAAGGCAAGGTTGTTAACGTCGGTTTCTTGTTGCGGAGGAAATCCCAAAGTAAAATAAGATGTAATCCTTAATAACTTCGAGGAGGCTAGAAAATCCAAAATGATTTCCGCAGGGTCCGGGTGTTCTTTCAGCTCGTCGCCAAATTTGTAGAGTTCAAGACATAAAACTTGCTTGAAGAAGTATACTTTATTAAGTATAGAAAGAACACCTTATCTCAGAGAGACGATTCACCTTCCTTCCTCTCTAACTGCTCCCGTTGCACTCCCCAACACTCCAGAATGTGCAAGCGAACAGATAGAGAGAAAAGAAGGCTACATAACAAGGATGCACGCGGAGGCGCGTGCCACGATACAAAAGATAACAACAAGGTATGTACAAGATAACAACAAGGTATGTACACAACATGGGGTCTAGAGAGACCCTTCCTGAGCAGTATCCGGAGGTCCCAGCCCTTCACCTTCATATTGTTGTGACATACAAACCTACACATTCATCATCTGACACATGGACCAATGGGTATGTTTGTTGATATGAACTCCATCCGGATCTAGCAAGTTTGAGTGACCCCTCAAAGACTTGGAGTAGGATGAATTCAGAGCCAGGTATCTAATTGTAAATAGAGAGGGGTCTTCAGACATGAAACCAGGCGGTATTTGGGGGGTTCTCGTGGAACTGTGACCTGTGACAGGGGACAATCAGACATGGGGTGCTTGTGTGGAGAGAAGGCCTGTCTGCTGCTTGTGCACTGCTGATTGGAGCTTAAAGGGGTGATCCGGGGAATGACGTCACAAGACATCTCAAACCAAGCAGACGTCATCAAACAAAGAGAGATGCTGGAACTGGTGGTTGTTACAAATGCAGAAATAGACAAAGAGAACTGTCTTCTATTCACCGGAGCCCCCTTAATGTTGTTGTCACGAGACCCTTGCAGGTGGGGACCAGCAGGAGGCTAGCACCCCCGCCAGACACCGGCGTGTGGGCTTTAAACTCACGTCTATGCATTCTCAGTTTTGATGAATTTGATTTAACCATGACCGTATGCATTTTAATATATAAGATGATCAGGGACTCTATGACGTAGGTCCTGATAAAATAGTCAATTTTGTGTTGACCTTTTAAAAATAATGAATAATAATTTATTTTGCTTAACTACATGTGAAAACCCAACTTGAATCAGATAACCATTAATTTCACTTTAGTTTTTTTTTTTCTTCAGTGAATATGTGCTGCCACCTGGCTTTAGGGAAATGTTTTAAAAGGCTAGATAGTTCCAAAAACAAACATCAAATTAGGGCCCTGGGGCCCTGGCTGCTGGTACCTGGAGCCCCAGCGAGGCAGGAGGCGCACTCAAGGCATTGATGCCTTCCCGAGTGGACGCCCTCTTTGATGCCCCGCTTTCCACATGATTTTGTTTTTACAAAACAAAATCCCAAAGGCCTTTACATGCAGGCATTTTTCTCCCTGAGCATAATGGCCATTGTGCAATTTACCTGCCCTGTTCTGCTGTGTATGACCTGGAGCTCCTGGGCAGAAGAAGCGAGTGACAGCTGTCCACTGTAAATTGTGGAGGGCGAGAGCCGCTGTGATCTGGTTAATTTATGCAGATGGAGCCAAGTGAAGGCTCCGCAGCTGTAAATCCAGGGGCATATTTATGCAGGAGTTGGGTCGCCCTTGTGCCACACAATGGGGTACAAGAGCGACGCATGTCCTAGGTTTGATTTATCAAGCCCCGCAAGGCCACCTTGCGTTGACCTGCGTGGCTTGATAAATCCAGAGTAATGCAACGCAGCGCAGCGCAAATCACTGCGTTGCGTTACTCTGCCCCAGGGATGCGTTCCATGGGTGGTGCATGGGTGTTTCCACGCACCCACGCATGGATTTTGTGCATACCCAGATGTACCATAAGTGTTAAACCTGGGATTGCTACGCCTTCCCAGGGGAGGTGTACCGAGGAGAAAGAGGAACTTTCTATGTGTGCTGCACACAGAAATAGAGGAATACGCCTCAGGGGATTGTTTTTGTGCGGCAAGGTGCTAGTTACTGCACAAAAACAATCCTGTCTGCAACAAAGGCACCCCATGGTGCAAGGGTGCCTGTGTAGGCGCTAGGCAGCCAGTGCACGGAAAGGACAGGAATGGTCCTATTATGTTAAATACGGTGCATCCCTGCCCTTTCCCTTTCATGCAGTGCAGCAAGGTGGCTTGCTGCGCTGCACTGCGTGAAAGCTACATATATATGTCCCCCCCCCCTGCTTTTCTGTCATTGAATGTAGCAGGTGAACCGCAAGCCTGATGAGTGGAGACCAGGGCTTTCTAGCAGTGCTATCGCTCACCAAACTCTAAAAGAACCAGGGAGTCTGTTCACACAGCATCTCAGAGGGTGCATAGGGCCAGAGGTTTCTTGCATAGGTGCCGCGCACATCCTCCTTTTCCACAGGAACCTTCTCCTTCTCTGAATCAATGAAAGCAGTGTGCCATGAGTCGGGCAGAGGCAGGAGGCGCTACAATCCTACCCCATCTGCAGCCCGCGCGCCTCCGCCGCTGCTGCCGGATCCGCTCTGATGGATGCGCCACACAATAGCTGTTTTCTGAAGGGCCTTATAAATATTAATAGTATTGATAAAGCTGCTATAAATGTGCCACGTCACAGCGCTGCCATGGAAACCCTTTATATGCAAGCTTCCTACTCTCAACACATGACTCCTTCTTTACTCATATTACCTTTAGGGGCATTAATGTCGCTTCCTGCAGGAATCTAACATCAAAGGATGTTTTTCAATCGAGTGACTCGGAATTAATTAAGAGAAAAGCCGTTTCGATGCTCGCCTTGTGATGACACTGGTTGCCCGAGGCCCAGATTGAGTCCCGATGCGGTTCCCTGCGGGGGGTCATGGGTCAGAGGTCAGGCCCCTCTCGAGCGAGAGACCGTGTGTGATTGGCTTGTGTCCTGCTCCTCTGTAGATCATTTGCATATCCAGCAGCCCGTGTTCGTGAGAGACCGCAGGGTTTGTGTCTGTAGCGCTGACACCGGTTTATTGTAATGTTTGTATTGATGGCGCTTCAAGGGTGCACAACATATGTTTCACATCATCCCTCCTCCCCCCGCCAATGTATGTCCTAGGTCTGTTCTGCCCTCTCACCCCCTGCAGCCATTCAGATGGAAATTTAAATAGAGCAAGTACTCACCGTCCTAGAGTACTTTGTTACTACTGAGAAGTGCGAGTACTCACCACCCAAGAGGTCCTGGTTACTCCGGAGAAGTGCGAGTACTCATCACCCAAGAGGTCCTGGTTACTACTGAGAAGAGCAGGTACTCACCAGCCAAAAGTGACCGATTACTGCTGAGAAGTGCAGGTACTCACCACCCAAGAGGTCCTGGTTACTACTGAGAAGAGTAGGTATTCATCACCCAAGAGTACCTGGTTACTACTGAGAAGAGTAGGTATTCATCACCCAAGAGTACCTGGTTACTACTGAGAAGAGTAGGTATTCACCACCCAAGAGATCCTGGTGACTACAGAGAAGAGCAGGTACTCACCAGCCAAAAGTGACCGATTACTGCTGAGAAGTGCAGGTACTCACCACCCAAGAGGTCCTGGTTACTACTGAGAAGAGTAGGTATTCATCACCCAAGAGTACCTGGTTACTACTGAGAAGAGTAGGTATTCATCACCCAAGAGGTCCTGGTTACTCCGGAGAAGTGCGAGTACTCACCACCCAAGAGGTCCTGGTTACTACTGAGAAGAGCAGGTACTCACCACCCAAGAGGTCCTGGTTACTCCGGAGAAGTGCGAGTACTCACCACCCAAGAGGTCCTGGTTACTCCGGAGAAGTGCGAGTACTCATCACCCAAGAGGTCCTGGTTACTACTGAGAAGAGTAGGTATTCATCACCCAAGAGGTCCTGGTTACTCCGGAGAAGTGCGAGTACTCACCACCCAAGAGGTCCTGGTTACTACTGAGAAGAGATGGTATTCATCACCCAAGAGTACCTGGTTACTCCCGAGAAGTGCGAGTACTCATCACCCAAAAGGTCCTGGTTACTACTGAGAAGAGTAGGTATTCACCACCCAAGAGGGTCTGGTTGCTACTGAGAAGAGCAGGTACTCACCACCCAAGAGGTCCTGGTTACTACTGAGAAGAGCAGGTACTCACCACCCAAGAGGTCCTGATTACTACTAAGAAGAGCAGGTACTCACCACCCAAGAGTACCTGGTTTCTCCCGAGAGGTGCGAGTACTCACCACCCAAGAGGTCCTGGTTACTATTGAGAAGAGCAGGTACTCACCAGCCAAAAGTGACCGATTACTGCTGAGAAGTGCAGGTACTCACCACCCAAGAGGGCCTGGATACTACTGAGAAGTGCAGGTACTCACCACCCAAGAGGGCCTGGTTGCTACTGAGAAGAGAAGGTGCTCACCACCCAAGAGGTCCTGGTTACTACTGAGAAGAGTAGGTATTCACCACCAAAGAGCACCTGGTGACTTCCGAGAAGTGCGATTCACAATCCAAGAGGCCCTGACTACTCTGAGAAGTGCAGGTTCTCACCAAGATTGCCGGGTTACTACTGAGAACAGCAATAACTCACCGTCCAAGAGTGCCTGGTTACTGTTGAGAAGAGCAGGTGCTCACTGTCCAAGAGGGCCTGGTTACTGCTGAGTAGTGCACATACTCACCGTCCAAGTTGACCTGGTTGCTGCTGAGAAGAGCAGGTACTCGCCATCCAAGAGGGCCTGGTTAATACTGAAAAGTGCAGGCACTCGCCATCCAAGAGTGCCTGGTTACTGCTGAGAAGTGCAGGTGCTCACCAAAAGGGCCTGGTTACTACTGAGAAGTGCAGGTCTCACCAAGAGTGCCTGGTTACTACTGAGAAGTGCAGGAACTCACCATCCAAGACAGCCTGGTTACTACTGAGAAGGGCAGGTACTCACCAAGAGTGCCTTCTTACTACTAAAAAGTGCAGGTACTCACCAAGAGTGCCTGGTTACTACTGAGAAGTGCAGATACTTTCCCATTGAAAGTATTGTAGTCCTACTTAAATGTGGGTAGTCCTCACCTACCCACATTTAAGAAGTGCAGGTACTCAGTACCAGACAGCACATGCCCATTTAAAGCACTGACCACCGACCCCCCTCACTTTTACTGGTTTCACACACCTGGTCCTTTCCTTTGCAGTTTAAAGACCTCAGTTTTACCAGAGCCCCTCCCAACTCGCTGGATCGACGCTCTTCTGCTGCACCCAGTGCATCCCCCAACCCCGCAGGCTCTTTACATTTTCATTTTGGGAATGATCAAAATAGAAATGGCTTGTGGCGCTATCAGCCTGTCGTCTGCTGCATCCATGGAAGGGAGTGCTGGAGCACCAGGAAGTCTGGGTCCTACCAGAAGAGGCCAGGGGCGGCCTGCATGGCTTCTCCCCTGTTAATGGGTGGAGGTTCTCTCAGCGAATAAGGATGGCCTTCTCCACACTCTTTCCTTATTCATGACATCTTACTCTACCAGGATAAACCCTTGTGCAGATGGTGAATTTTAGACGCTGTAAGGCACAGTAGTGAAGGGGGACTGAAAAAGTGGGCTGGATTGCGGAAGCCGGGAGACCCGCAATCAGTGCGATCTTTCTCAACGAGACTGAGGTTTTGGAGAGGAAGGCTCTCAACTCTCGTTTGACATCCGGGACCTTCTGCACCAGCAACAATAATTGTGCTGCATTAAATGTTTTTTGGGAAGCCCAGGAACTCCACAAAACATAAGTGGTTCAACACTTCACCTTCAGAAGAAAACCCAATTGCTGAAGGAGGGAAATAGTCCAGTCGAGGCGAGGGAGTAGGAGATCTTTCTCCTGGGCCATGAGAAGAAGATCGTCCAGATAAATAATGAGGCAAGTCCCTCAAGCTCTCGGGAACTTCAAAAAAGGTTTTATCAAGGAGTGGAGGAAGAACAGAATACTCAAACCAACAGTTCCACCTTTGAACCTGGAGGAATAGCCGGCGAGGAGTAAAAATCAGCACTGCCAGACAGGCGTCCTTCAAGTCCAGAAAGACCATCCGGTCGCCCTCTCTGAGTAAATCTCTGAGAAAATGGATACCCTCCACCTTCAAATGATGGAAGCAAACCCAGCTGCTGGATTCCCGGAGGTTCAAAACCAGCCTGTGACCTCCCTCTCGCTTGGGGACCAGAAAAATGGAAATGCAAAATCTCTTTGGATGACGGTGAGAGAGGGAGATGGCTCCTTTCTGAAGGAGGTTTTAAATGTCCTCATCTAACACTAACTGATCTGAAAGGGAAAATGATAGAGGACGGGGAGGAAACCATTCAGAGGGGGTCCCATAGAACTCTATCTGGTTCCCTTGCACCATCTGGAGAACCCAGGCATCTTGAGTTAGCTGGGTCAAATTTTGAAGAAACAAGCAAATTCAACGCCCCAAAGTCACTTCTGAGGCAGAAATCAGGCTCACCTGTAAGGGAAAGCTGTGATGGGTTGTAGGTGTTGGCTTGGTTGGCTTCTCTGCCATCTCTGGCTCTACGGTAGCAAGAGTGCATGAGATAGAACCACTGCTAGTGTCCTGCTAAGAGGATTGTCATCAATCATCATAGCCTGAATGGAGACCTTGGAGGAAGGCACAGCCAGGCGAGCGGCCTTGACAACACCCAGCCCTGGCGCAAAAGCCCATCTGGAATACTTTCTTTATTGACGCCTGGGCATTGTCAAGGATGGTGAAGGTGTTAAGTAATTTGCTGAAGTCTTTCAAACAGTAATCTGTTCATCATACGACCAGCCTCCGCTGAGGCCAACTCTGATTGCTTCAAGTCAATGAGCATTAGGACAGATTTTCTCTGCTTGGTGGACATGGCACAGTTAGTGTTGCCGATCTGGCAAATGGCACATTGTGTCCATCCTGCTAGGACCTCAGGGTCAATTGGGGTTCCAGACTCCTTGACGTTCACAACCAGTTCAAGTAGTGTAGCCAAGGGCCCAGTAACATCAACAAAAGGTCATGACAGGACCGACAGGCCCTCTCAATGCCTTTTTTTGTGTCCTTGGAGTATTTTTGGGGGAATGTGCTCATGTTTCGGTCCACCTCAGGGGTGTCCACCACCTTTCCTTCTAATGTGAGATGGGGATATTCAGTGCAGCGCCTCACTCTCGCGTCCTTGTCGAAACCTTTGCACAGTGGGCCTGCATAAATTCCGCTCCCTCTGGTCGAGGGGTCCAGTCGCTGGATCTGAGGTGGACGATCTTATCAAGGTCAAAGTCAAGGAGATGAGCCTGAGGTGAGTCTTGAAGGGGTGGAGGGCTTAGGACAGCCTGTCGTTTCTTGGAGGGCACAGGGCTTGTGTCAGAAAGAGGGGAAACTGACTGCTCAGAGTGAGGTGAGTCATCGTCTTGGTGTCATGGAGTCATTCTGCACCCATAGTGTTCAGTCTGTAGTGTCCCGGCAGAAGCGGGGTCCCCGGTCACCCCATCTTATAGTCCAGTGAGTTCTTTTGCAGGAGCAGCGATGGCGTCCTGGTGAAACTGGAGCTTGCTTCGACACCCATGAGTCATTCTGCACCCATAGTGTTCAGTCTGTAGTGTCCTGCAGAAGGGGGGTGCCTGTTCACCCCATCTCATTGTTCCAGTCAGTTCTTCAGTGGGAGTAGTGATGAGGTCCTGGTGAGACTGGAGTTTACTCAAACACCCATGAATCATTCTGCACCCACAGTGTTAAGTCTGTTGTATCCCAGCGGAAGATGTGGGGTGCCTGGTCACCCCATTTTATAGTTCAAGTGAGATCTGGTGCAGGAACAGCGATGGCGCCCTGGTGAGACTGGACCTTGCTTCGACACCCATAAGCCAATGCACACCTACAGTGTTCAGTCTGTAGTGTCCCGGCAGATGTGGGGTGCCTGGACACCCCATCTTATAGTCCCATTGAGATTTTGTACTGGATCCATAATATTCAGTCTGAGCCATGTACAGGGGTCAGCCGGGGTTCATTTTATGGTAATCTACTGTAGGCGCATGTTAGCAGCCAATGGGTAAGAAGCCTCCTCCGGACAAACAATGCATATTAAAATACTTGCCGTAGGCACAAAAATGTTTTAGACCCAGAGGCTCAAAGTGCTCGTGAAAACAATACATGCAGGAGCACTTCAGAGGCGGTGACAGGCTGTGAATTATACATTGCAAAGAAGAGCGGACCCTTGAGGGGTGCTGCAAGTGTGATCCATCATGAATGAATGGGTGAGACGAGTAAATGCATTGGAATGGGGTCACTTTCTCTCTTGTGGCTTGGGAGGTTCTCTGGGGGGCCAGGACAGGGGCGAGGAGATCATCAGGGAGGCAGGGGGAGGGGGGGTGGATAGGCACTTGTTTGGCAATTAGCCGCAGCTGGCGAGTGAAGGGTACCAGTGCTATTGCAAGGGTCTTGTTAACTGAGTGTTGGACGGAGGTATCAAGGGCCTCAGCTGGTACCTCCCCCAAAAGGTTCTCTGAAGGGTCGGGCTCATATGGCCTTGTGCAGAGCCGCATTGATCCATAGCTGAGTAGTGAGTAAATACACCCTATATAATATAAGGGATGAGAGGAGGGGAGGGGGTTCTACCAGGTACAACCAGGTAGGGATGGTTAGGCCCCCAAATGAACAGCTGGTGGATTGTCCGGAGATCAACACGTCGTCTACCAAAAGGCCTTGTGGTTCCCAAACATACTGCTACTGGCAGCGCAGAGTAACTGGGAACACGCGGTATGGTCCACTGGGGGGAGAAAAACTCCCAGAGATAGGGTGCCAGATTGCAGCCTTCTAAGCTGGTGTATTTTGAGGCAGAATGGAGGAACAAGTGTTCTAGCTCTGAAAATTAGGGGCGGATCGGGCTGGGGAAGGATCAGGGCACCAGAGCTGCTCAAGCGCATGTGTGAGGGCTCCGTGCGGCTCTCCTGAATGCCTGGAGGCCACGTGGGGGCGTGGAAACGTGGGGGCGTGGAAGCACGTGTTGTGGGCGGGATGAAAAGCAGACTGTGGGGAGAGGCTGCTGGGAGACTCACATGGGAGCAGCCCAAAGCCAAGCAAGAGCAAATGAATAAAAACTATGCTTTCCCCAATTTACCAACCAATATAGTACATGAAACGTGGCAATTGGTAATGCTGGCAATACATTTATTAATAATAGAAGGGTATGTGAACATTAAACCAATGAATATCAGATCAACCTTAGAAAAGTGCTTAGCTATGGCTGCAGAAGAAAAGAAAGGGGAGGAGTCATTTTGGGTTGGCTCTGATATAGTGAGTAGTATGTCCTGATTGGTTGACGGGCTTATGAGAAATGTAGTTTTGTGTTTTTACAGTTTTTATTGGCTGCTGAAAAAATTGCAGTAAAGTTTGAGAAGCATAATCTGAGCCTCCAGTCCTGACTCAGAATTAACTTCATCTGACATTTTCGGAATATGTGTGATCTGGGTTAAACTAAGATAGATCCCCAGTGATAACGATCACCCCTGATTACCAAACCAACCAAAGGGATCATTATGAGTTTGGTGGAAGCAGGCATCTGTCAAAAAAATAACAGACGTCCCACCCACCTGTCTCGTGGTTCCCCCACCCAATTTGGAGGTGGGGCAGGATTTCCTATAATCGAAACCCTGGTGCGGCATGGCAGTCCTTGCCAGGGAAATCAATTAATGGCCTTGGCACATGAGGAGAAAACTTTCCAAGCATCAGGGCCAATGATTTTTTGTTTCTAAACCAAACTTTTCGAGAAATTTGTCAGGTTAGAAAATGGGCAATGTAGTGTCCCAGCAGATCCAGGGTTCCTGGTTACTCCATCTTATAGTTCCAGTAAGTTCTTGTGTGGGAGCAGCAATGGCACCCTGGACACACTGGAGCTTGCTTCGATACCCATGAGCCATTCTGCCCCATAGTGCTCAGTCTGTAGTGTCCCATCAGATGCGGGGTCCCTGGTCTCCCCATCTTATAGTTCCTGTGAGTTCTTGTGTGGGAGCAGTGATGACGCCCTGGTGAGACTGGAGCTTGCTTCAACACCCATAAGCCATTCTGCCCCATAGTGTTCAGTCTGTAGTGTCCTGCAGAAGCGGGGTGCCTGGTCACCCCATTTTATAGTTCCAGTGAGATCTGGTGCAGGAGCAATGATGGCACCCTGGTGAGACTGGAGCTTGCCCTTTATTTAGGCGCTCCCTGTGCAACATTGTCCAAACTTCAGACAGTACAGAATTGAGCAGCCAGAATTCTTTTGAATATTCCAAAATTCCAATCAGCAAAACCAGCCCTAAAATCCCTTCATTGGCTCCCGATCAAGGAGAGAGTCGAATTCAAGGCGATGTGCATAGTACACAAGTCACTGGCCGGGAAAAGTCCTGCCATCAATCATTCCATTATTCTTCCCTATCGTGCCAACAGACGCCTTCGCTCGTACCACTTACATCTAGCCACTGTTCCAAGGATTAGGAAAGCAAGAAGTGGAGGTCGTATGTTCTCCTACAACGCATCGAAGCTATGGAACTCTCTTCCTTTAGACTTACGAAAAGAACCCAACCATCTGATCTTCCGTAAACTGTTAAAGACCTGGCTATTCCCTTAGTCTGATTGCTATGCTGATCCTTCCGCTGTCAGCGCTGGGATGCCTCCGGGTAGCCATGCGCTATATAAAAGTATCTTTAATTTCATTTCATTTGACACCCATGAGTCATTTCGCACCCATAGTGTTCAGTCTGTAGTGTCCTGCAGAAGCAGGGTGCCTGGTCACCCCATTTTATAGTTCCTGTGAGTTCTTGTGTGGGAGCAATGATGATGCCCTGGTGAGACTGGAGCTTGCTTCAACACCCATAAGCCATTCTGCACCCATAGTGTCAGTCTGTAGTGTCCTGCAGAAGCGGGGTGCCTGGTCACCCCATTTTATAGTTCCAGTGAGATCTGGCTCGTGAGTAGGGATGGCACCCTGGTGAGAATGGAGCTTGCTTTGACACCCATGAGTCATTCCGCACCCATAGTGTTCAGTCTGTAGTGTCCTGCAGAAGCAGGGTGCCTGGTCACCCCATTTTATAGTTCCTGTGAGTTCTTGTGTGGGAGCAGTGATGATGCCCTGGTGAGACTGGAGCTTGCTTCAACACCCATAAGCCATTCTGCACCCATAGTGTCAGTCTGTAGTGTCCTGCAGAAGCGGGGTGCCTGGTCACCCCATTTTATAGTTCCAGTGAGATCTGGCTCGTGAGTAGGGATGGCACCCTGGTGAGACTGGAGCTTGCTTTGACACCCATGAGTCATTCCGCACCCATAGTGTTCAGTCTGTAGTGTCCTGCAGAAACAGGGTGCCTGGTCACCCCATTTTATAGTTCCAGTGAGATCTGGTGCGTGAGTAGCGATGGCGCCCTGGTGAGACTGGATCTTGCTTCGACAACCATGAGTCATTCCTCACCCACAGTGTTCAGTCTGTAGTGTCCCGGCAGATGTGAGGTGCCTGGACACCCCATCTTATAGTTCCATTGAGATTTTGTGCAGGATCATCATTTTCAGTCTGAGCCATGTACATGGATCAGCCGGGGTTCATTTTATGGTAATCTATTGTAGGCGCATGTTAGCAGCCAATGGGTAAAAAGCCTCCTCCGGACAAACAATGCATATTAAAATACTTGCCGTAGGCACAAAAATGTTTTAGACCCAGAGGCTCAAAGTCCTCGTGAAATCATTACATGCAGGAGCACTTCAGAGGTGGTGACAGGCTGTGAATTATAATCCTATTACTGCACAGCCAAGAATGGACTCCTGCATGTGTTAACGCGCAGTCTGGGCTCATAGTCCTAACCGCCAGGTCCCTGGGCAGACACTCAGGATAACATATGGTTTCTCCATATTACGGATCATTCAAAGACCTGGTTACTGCTCGCTTTCCAAACTGTTAAGTGAGTCCCTGGGGCTCCGGCCTTCTCAGCCTGTATTTCCGTGTTAACTGGAGACTGACTTTTAGATGTTTTTACTAACCCTGGGCGGTGAACTACGCTACGCTCGTGGAATTTGCGCGGCTTCGGTAACTTTCGCGATTCGCGTAGAACGCGAAGTTACCGTGCACTACGCAATTTGCGGCGTAGCGTAGCTGTTTTTCTTCTTCGCGCGCTCAATATACGTTCTCGCGCGCGGTAACGACCTACCGTGATTCTGCGTTCGCCGACGCGACTTCCTATCCGTTCGCGGGCGCCACGAGATTTGGAATCCGGCCGCACGATCCCGCGAGAGTGTGCGAACGCGAACACGTCATTCGGACGCGCGATCTGACTTCCGGCGGCAGTGTTGGTAAGATCGCGATCCCGAACACGAAGAAACTACAATCTGGCGAAGAATATATCTCGAGCATCATAAAACCTTCTCGAAAATGATGAATTAGTTCATTTTGCACAAACAACTCCTCAGGTTGTCGTTTAGAGATGTAGTTTGGTGAGCAAGGAGTCCTTTTTCTTTTTTTCCAAGAGGAAGGAAGTGCCCCTGATTCTTAAACTTCCTGGTCCTGTCCAGCAGGCTCCTCCCAGTGTTTTGTCCATGTGCTGTTCACTTTCATTTGGATTTGGAGCTGGAAGGATCACTTTTTGTGTCTGTCTGCTGCATCATATCATTGGATTGGATTTGAGGACTCTTGGATTTGAGATTTTACAAGTAAGTTGGAGAATTGGTGTACTTGTTTGTTTGATTGGGGCTTGTTTGTACCTACATTTTTTGGGGGATTTCCATAGTTTTTAAAATGTATTGTTGTGGCCTGTAGTTTCGGCAGGGGCCTAGTTGTTTTTCTTTGATTGGAATTTCAGCCAGTAGGCCCGGACTAGAGCCAGAGGTACCCATGGGTGCATGTTTCTGTGGTGTCTGTTGAATTTAAAGTTTAAACATCATGTAGGGCATGCATGGATGGCATTGGATTGAATTGGTAAAAGTGGTTTTTGGGGTGTATTTCATTTTTTGGGTGTTTGTTAAATAAATAGGCCTTTTCAGCCAGTAGGTAACCCGGGCGTTCAGCTCGCGGACTTTGGGCAAGTCCGCACTGCGCGACAACGCGGACTTACACTTTTTATCTTCTTGCGCGCTCAATGTACGCTCGCGCAATAACGACTCTTTGTGACGATCGCGATGCCGAACACGCAGAATTTACAATCTGGCGAAGAATATCTCTCGAGCATCATAAAACCTTCTCGAAAATGTTGATTTAGTTCATTTTGCACAAAAAACTCCTCAGGTTGTCATTTAGATGTAGTTTGGTGAGCAAGGAGTCACTTTTATTTTGTTTTACAATTTTTTTCAAGAGGAAGGAAGTTGCCCAGAGTCTCCAACTGCCTGGTCCTGTCCTTTGTCTTCACTTTTTGTTATTTTGGGTGGCCTGGCCATGTGGGTGGCGGCCATTTTGTAAAGCCAGGCATTGTGCTTTTGCCATAGGCCTGCATTGTCTGTCTTGTGTTCCTTTTCTTGTTGTTCTGGGTGGCCTGGCCATGTGTTGGCGGCCATTTTGTGTGAACAGCCACTGTGCTTTTGCCATAGGCCTCCAAGCTTGCGGCCTAGTGTGCCAGTAGGCCCGGAGGTAGTCATCCTCATGGGTGCATAAAAACTGTTTCTGTGTTGTCTGTTGAATTGTAACCTAATTTAGGCCATGGATGGCATTGGATTGATTTGCAAAATGTGGGTTTTGGGGTGGTATTTTTTTTTTTGGTGTTTGTTAAATAAATAGGCCTTTTCAGCCAGTAGGTAACCCTGGGCGCTCAGCTCATGGACTTTGGGCAAGTCCGCACTGCGCGACAACGCAGACTTACACTTTTATCTTCTTACGCGCTCAATGTACGCTGCTGCGCGATAACGACTTTTTGTGACGATCGCGATGCCGAACACGCAGAATTTACAATCTGGCGAAGAATATCTCTCGAGCATCATAAAACCTTCTCGAAAATGTTGATTTAGTTCATTTTGCACAAAAACTCCTCAGGTTGTCATTTAGATGTAGTTTGGTGAGCAAGGAGTCACTTTTTTTTGTTTTACAATTTTTTTCAAGAGGTAGGAAGTTGCCCAGAGTCTCCAACTGCCTGGTCCTGTCCTTTGTCTTCACTTTTTGATATTTTGGGTGGCCTGGCCATGTGGGTGGCGGCCATTTTGTAAAGCCAGGCATTGTGCTTTTGCCATAGGCCTGCATTGTCTGTCTTGTGTTCCTTTTCTTGTTGTTCTGGGTGGCCTGGCCATGTGTTGGCAGCCATTTTGTGGGAACAGCCACTGTGCTTTTGCCATAGGCCTCCAAGCTTGCGGCCTAGTGTGCCAGTAGGCCCGGAGGTAGTCATCCTCATGGGTGCATAAAAACTGTTTCTGTGTTGTCTGTTGAATTGTAACATAATTCTAGGCCATGGATGGCATTGGATTGATTTGCAAAATGTGGTTTTGGGGTGGTATTTTTTTTTTTTTTGGTGTTTGTTAAATAAATAGGCCTTTTCAGCCAGTAGGTAACCCTAGGCGTTCAGCTCGCGGACTTTGGGCAAGTCCGCACTGCGCGACAACGCGAACTTACACTTTTTATCTTCTTCGCGCGCTCAATGTATCGCGCGCGCGATAACGACTTTTTGTGACGATCGCGATGCCGAACACGCAGAATTTACAATCTGGCGAAGAATATCTTTCGAGCATCATAAAACCTTCTCGAAAATGTTGATTTAGTTCATTTTGCACAAAAACTCCTCAGGTTGTCATTTAGATGTAGTTTGGTGAGCAAGGAGTAACTTTTTTTTTGTTTTACAATTTTTTTCAAGAGGAAGGAAGTTGCCCAGAGTCTCCAACTGCCTGGTCCTGTCCTTTGTCTTCACTTTTTTGTTATTTTGGGTGGCCTGGCCATGTGGGTGGCGGCCATTTTGTAAGGCCAGGCATTGTGCTTTTTCCATAGGCCTGCATTGTCTGTCTTGTGTTCCTTTTCTTGTTGTTCTGGGTGGCCTGGCCATGTGTTGGTGGCCATTTTGTGTGAACTGCCACTGTGCTTTTGCCATAGGCCTCCAAGCTTGCGGCCTAGTGTGCCAGTAGGCCCGGAGGTAGTCATCCTCATGGGTGCATAAAAACTGTTTCTGTGTTGTCTGTTGAATTGTAACCTAATTTAGGCCATGGATGGCATTGGATTGATTTGCAAAATGTGGGTTTTGGGGTGGTATTTTTTTTTTGGTGTTTGTTAAATAAATAGGCCTTTTCAGCCAGTAGGTAACCCTGGGCTGTTCAGCTCGCGGACTTTGGGCAAGTCCGCACTGCGCGACAACGCGGACTTACACTTTTTATCTTCTTCGCGCGCTCAATGTACGTCGCGCGCGATAACGACTTTTTGTGACGATCGCGATGCCGAACACGCAGAATTTACAATCTGGCGAAGAATATCTCTCGAGCATCATAAAACCTTCTCGAAAATGTTGATTTAGTTCATTTTGCACAAAAACTCCTCAGGTTGTCATTTAGATGTAGTTTGGTGAGCAAGGAGTCACTTTTTTTTGTTTTACAATTTTTTTCAAGAGGAAGGAAGTTGCCCAGAGTCTCCAACTGCCTGGTCCTGTCCTTTGTCTTCACTTTTGTTATTTTGGGTGGCTCTGGCCATGTGGGTGGCGGCCATTTTGTAAAGCCAGCCACTGTGCTTTTGCCATAGGCCTCCAAGCTTGCGGCCCAGTATGCCAGTAGGCCCAGAGGAGTCACCATGGGTGCATAAAACTGTTTCTGTGTAGTCTGTGGAATTTTGACATCATTTAGGCCATGGATGGCATTGAATTGATTCAATTGAATTGCGAAATGTGGTTTTTTTTGGAGGGTCTGACTATTTCACTTTTTGGGTGTGTTAAATAAATGCCTTTTTGCGTGTGTACTGTGTAATTATAATTGTGTTGTTGTAGTGGTTGTCTAACTTTCAAAAGTGTTTTTAGCCATGTGGATTTTAGTTTTTGCATTAAAGCTGTGTGTGTTTTATAAGGCATCCGTTGTCTGCCCATATATAGGCCTGCTTGAGTTCATTGTTTGCCGTGCCTTGTGCCTGTGAGTCACCATGTTTCTGGGGGCCATTTTGTTGTGGTAGTTATTAGTGTGCTGTTTTTGCCACATAGGCCTGCGTGTCTTTCCATTGTTCCTCTTGTCTTACTGCTTCCAAATCCATCCCCATTGCCAGCTGCAGCTCCCTGATGCTGCTATATAATACATCCCACGTGATGCACAAATTTAGGCCAAACATGCTACACTACATTTTAGTTTTTGTTCTTTACTATTCTTATTCTTCCAGAGTGTACACTAGCACTATACAGTAGCCAGGAAAGCCCTGGCCTTGTTGTCAACGTCTCATAAATGGCTAGACTGTGTGTTGTTGTTCACAGAGTTTCTGAAATTTAATAATTGAGGCCACCACACACTAAGTTCTATATTCTATTTGTTTGATTTGTGCTATGTTTGACTGATGTTCTGGCTTTTTTGCTTTTAGGTGCACAAAGACTGAGGAGGAGGTGTGTCTCTCATCATTGCCCGTTGCACTGCCAGACAGACATCCTGCTGCTGTACACACAACACAACGTGACGTGTGACCTGACCAGACATCTCTGCAACTGAGTGCTGCTGACATCTGAAGAAGATGGGCCCAAAGAAAGCAGGTACCAGGTCCTCCAGTACCAAGAAAGTTGCTATTGAGAAGAAGAAGGAACAGAAGAAGGAAGTGACACTTAAGTCTGGTGTGCCGGCCAATACCTTTTTGGGAAAAATAATTGCGCCTGCAGCAGCGGTGTCCGGGGGCAAGCTGGGGGCAGCACCTCCGCATCAGTAGACCCAACCCACCATCCCAGGCCCAAGCACATGAGTGTGGAAGAGGTAGCCAGCCTAATGGTGGAAAGCAGTGATGCTGAGCCTGAGATAAACTTATCGCTATCTCAAAGTAGTACCCAATCAACGCAGGAGGAAACACAGCAGATAAGTGGTCAACAACAACAGCCGCAACCACCGCCCGCAATAGTAGTTGTTGTTCCTCCTGAAGTAGGGGCAGTTCAGGAAATTGAGCCTCATGCAGAGGTAGAAGAAGAAGCCACTCATTCAGAAGATCCATTGTCTTCCAAATCCCCAGCAAGGAAAAGGAGGGGTAGTCCATCAAGTTCTTCGCCAAGCCCCCTTCTGATGATCTAGATGCCACTTGGAAGCCACAAACTGAGTCTGAGAGGGAGCCACGTTCCAAGACCAAGCTAGGAAAAGGAAGGTTCCGGAAAGCCTTACACTTATGGAGGTCGATGTAGAACAGCAAGATGATGATGATGACGAGCCAGTCATCATGAACATCACTCCCGGCCCCGAGGAGATGGAGACCAACATTATTACCCTATCCAAAATCGCTGCGAGGGATGTAGCATACATACCTCCACAGGTAACACCAACACGACCTACAGCTTCCATATTTGCATTAGCAAAGGCCCGGCAGCGACCTACATCCAGCACAACCACCACCTCAGTAGGAGTAGGTAGTGGTACAGCAGCACAGAGTCAAATTCAACACACACCCTACAGATCATCCGGCATTGGAAGTGGCACCTCCAGCAGGAGGCCAAAGTTAAGCTCCCCAGTTTGGGACTTCTTTACGGTTAGCGAAAAGGAGGAGAACATTGCTATATGCTCCATTTGTAATACCTCTGTTAGTCGTGGTAAGCTTGGTACAAACTATGGTACCGGAGGCCAAATGACCCATCTGAAAAACACCACTTGATCAGCTGGGAGGACCACCTTCGCGGCAGAAAAAAACTGCAACCATTGGTGTTGGTGGGGATAAAGGAGTAGAAGAAGAAGATCCGATCACGGTGGAAGAGGAAGGACAGGGAGACATTCTCTCTGGTAGTGGTACACAAGGTGTCCCTGACCCCAGCAGTGCAGTCTTAACGTTGCACACATCTTCAGCAACATCTCAGTGGCACAAGAGTAAGAGTCAGCCGGAGACACCAAGAAGTACCAGGTCCGCACTACCAAAAAGTGCGTTGAGCCTAAGAGAAAGGAAAACCATGCAGCCTACCATTATCAGCATGTTTGGGGGAGGGGCAGTACGAACGCAACCACCCAATAGCACGTTTGTACAATGCGAAGCTGGCTAAAATGTTAGCACTGGACCTTCTCCTTTTTCTTTGTTGAAGGGTTGGGTTTTGTGGAATTTGTGTCAACCATCTGCCCAAAATGGCATGTTCCCAGCCGCTACTATTTTGCCAGAGTTGCAGTTCCAGCACTACATCACGACGTGCTGGAATTGCTAGGAAAGGCCTTGAAGCAGAGTGCTGTTCACAGTATCCACCTGACTACAGACATGTGGACCAGTTGCTAAGCCACAGATTACATGTGCATCACTGCACACTGGCTCTGTTTTGCAGGGGTTAGAGAACAGATATCTGCTGGTGTTGATACTGCAGAGATTTTTCATGCCACTCGCAAACATGCAACTGTAGCCATGTTTGCCATGGAGAAATCTCATACTGCTGCAAACATTTTGGAAGAGTTTAACACCAAGGTCTTTGAGTGGCTGCACCCAAGAGGGCTTACGATTGGTTTTGTTGCCACGGACAACGGCAGTAATGTAGTTTTGGCCATGCGCAATGGTGGCTATTTCAGGGTCCCGTGTTTGGCACACTGCATTAACATTGTTGTTCAAGACTTTTTGAAAATGAATCCAAAGTCAGCAACTTACTGGTCACCTGCAGAAGAATATGCACACATTTCAGCCATTCTTTTAAAGCCCGGAAGCAGCTGAGGGTCATTCAACGTGAGCATAAAATGCCAGTCAAAGCGCTCATCCAGGAGGTGCCAACACGTTGGAACTCAACTTATTACATGCTTGATCGTCTGTTTGAACTGTACATACCACTCAATGCTTATGTCATGCAAAGATTAGGGAAACCTACTGTGAGAGGCATGACCATTGAGATGGCTCAATGGGACCTCATTAAATGCCTGACTGAGATGCTACTTCCTTTTGAGATCTTAACACGTGAAGTCAGCAGGGAGGACTGTACTATGGGCCAAGCTTATCCCATTGTTGCACATGCTAGAGCAACAGCTGAAGGATGTGTCTGAAACGTACGCAGGTGTGGATGACAAACAAGACGCATATCATTTGGCGGAGACCTTAGCCGCCGCTTATCGGAAAATATAAGGATTAAAAATAAAATTTTGTCACAACCACATTACATTAGTGCCACAATTTTGGATCCACGGTACAAAGTATTTCTGAACAGCAAGGCAGTAATTCCTTTTCGGAAGTGGATGTTGCCAACTACAAAACTTTGATAGCTAAGGAAGCCACTATTTTCGAAAGCGAACGGCTGTTAATTACAGGCCCCCACCCCAGGCCATAACCAGTACTACAGGGCATCCAGAGTCAAGATCTACTGGAGCCTGAGGGCAGTGCATTTGCCTCCCAGCAGTCACCTACACCAACAATAACATCAAGAACAGGATCATCCACCGCACAATGTGCAACTGATTGGTTTCTACAGCAGGGGTATGGTAAGTCCAGTGCTGATGCAAAGGCAAAACAGGCCGAGCACATCGGAGCACCCCTGAACATTGAGCGGATGGTCCAGGCCTATCTGGATGACCCAACAGAGGTCTTCATGGATCGAAACCCATTGGTGTATTGGTATGGGAAAAGAAGCCAATGGACAGTGCTCAGCAGGCTGGCGATAAAGTATCTGGCTTCCCTGTCGCAAGTGTCTCTTCTGAGCGTGTTTTCAGTGCTGCTGGTGCCATTGTAACTTCGAAAAGGACCAGTCTCTCGGCCCAAAGCGTGGAGAGGTTAACCATGATCAAAATGAATCAGCACTTTATACCACCGGATTACAAAATACGTGAATCACAGCAGGAAGAGGAGAGCGACTTGGATGGCGTAAATAGTGCGTTACAGGACCTACTTCTGTCCGAACCACCAGAGTTTGAGGACGAGCTCCTCTTCCCTGACAACTAGGCTTTCAAATTGTTACTTTCTTCCTTCCTTTATGTGTCTGTGTATCTGTCTTTCTGGTTCAAATCACAACAAATCCATCACCACCGTCTTCTTTTTATTTCCCTATTGGAGTTGGATGTCTGTGCATTTAACTGTCCACTCTTCAGAGTCCTGCTTCATCTTCCTGTCTCGCACAAGTACATTTCCATCAAGCCAGACATTAGTACAAGAAATGTTGCCTTTACCAGTCCCGCCTCCATAAGAAGTGAAACGTGACTATAGCTATCCTCCGTTTTGTTTTTGAGCCGAAACTCATCAGTGTCCGAAGGCTACAGCCTCAGCAGGCATCCAAAGGTCCTCACTCTCAGGACAGAAGGTACTTGGCAGAGAAAGACAAGAGACTCTTCAAGAAACTTGCTGACATTTGTGCAAACTCAAATGACCATCAATGAGCGCTACCCAGGCCGCAGCCCATCATCACAGTGCTGACCATGGAAGCAACTTAAACTGTGACAAAGTGCCACAGAAGAATAAGACGAAAACCGAAACAGCGACTAACACTCAAAATGAATGTGGACTGGAGTAATGATGAGGCCACTGCCCCGTAAAAAAAAATAACAACTGTCAGAACTAGGCATCTGATAATCTGACAGCCAAAGAGAAGAGCAAGACAGGTAATGATGGAATGCATTGGATGCTTGCAGACTCTGAGCGATTGCTGTTGTTTGTTGTTGATGTTGTGCATGAAGTCGAACTCTACTCTACTAGTTAATCTACAAAGTGACTCAAGTCAGTGACAGTCAATGTTTCCTTCTTGTTGTTTAATAACCAAATTGTACTCCTACTACTGCAGGTGCAGGCCAATATCTGTTGCAATTTTTTAATATGGAATATGGACTTAATCGGAGTCACTACAGACTGAGTTGTAGTTGGACAACACGTACCACACCATGATGATGACCATACTATCTTTGCACGCAGTCATTCAGTTGGATCGGAGATGATTCAAGGAATAACTGCATTTCATGAAGTGGCATAAGGTAAACATAAACACAACAATTCAACAAGAAAGTAAACACAGCAGACCTACATGTCCATGTAGTGGTGTGTAGTCGAGTGTAGTGATGACTGACAGCGGCGCATTGATTTTGTCACTTAATTAGGAAAATGCTAAGTTGCTGTGTATGCCTTTTGTCTGGCTATGTCAAAAATTAAGGTAAATGGAGGTTGGGTCACGGGCTGGTGCTGTGGTGGGCCTGTTCTGTCCTGTTGTTGTTGTAGCTTAATGCTGTAAACAGAATCTACACAATATATCCAAGCCGCCTCACTCTGAAAGTGTTCTCTTCTCTTCTTGGACTCCACCGTAATTGATGTTTTTTTATTCATTGATTTTTCAATACCCCTTTGTTTTTCCATCTAGACGTTACAGGCCGGACTTTTACCCTGTGCTTGCTATACTGGGAGACACAACTCACATTTACCTTACCAATCGGCATCAGGAAGGCCACCAAGATTGATGTGCGGAGCGTCCATGGAAGATAGGACCAAGAGGAAGGACGAGATTCAACTCCACAATTTGAGCATGATAATACAGTAACTTTAGTATCATTCATCATTCATCTTTTAATTAATTTGAATCCTTTTTCTCTTCAATCATTAGGACTGTGTGTTGTGTGTTGTTTGTTTGCTAATTGATCCTTACAACTGTGTTTTAATTGTCTTTGCTATCTTTACAAGTAAGCCCAGTACAACATGGAATTTGGGTCTCTGAGGGCATATTACAGGCAAGGCAAATTGCATAGAATATACTGCTGCCCTGTACTGTCTAATTGTCTAGTAGGAGTTATTAAGTACTACTCATTAACCATCAAGTTATCTTCATCATCATGCATGCATTTCCTTTTCTCCCTTTATAGATTTTTTGTATAAGATCATGGTCGTCTGCCAAGATTGCGCTTGCTTTTGTTGTCCATGCGTACTGTTTTTCATTCTCAAACCTTTCCCCAAACCCCCCTTCCATCCATTCATCAAACCCTAACCCTCTTCCCCCGGGCTGTGATTTATATTGAGGTGTGATGTGACTACATAAAATGTACACCAATTGATCACACGCTGGCTGGGGCAGATGTGGTGAAAGCAACACTAATTCAATTGCAAGGCAGGGCGAGGAGCTTCTTCTGCTTGCCCACCCATGCTCAGTCTATGTGAAGCCGTCACCGGCTAATAGTACATCATAATTAATTGCCGTCATTGATTGGATTAATCATCAAACTCCTACCACACAGCAGTAAAGGTTACGAATTACGATTGTGTTAAGTTAAGTGACTCACTCGACACAACTACAGTTTGTAACTTCTTGTACTAGGCTGTCCCCGCCACCATTATGTTTAATTTGACTTTAGCAGTTGCAACTGCAATATTGTTTGTTTGGCAGTCTTCTTCTGTACTGTATTTTACTTCGTTCTACTACTCCTCCCACAGTCGCTCTCAGGAAAGTGACTGTCTCTTTTTAATTTTTTAGCAAATGCTACTGCCAGTGTCTACTCTACTACTACCACCACAACCATGGCATCTTCTACATTCTTCTGGAAACCATGCAGCCATCGCTGTGCCGAACGTAATCATCAATCACAGGTAAGATACGTTTGGTGGGAGGTATAAATGGACTAGGAGGAGAGACTGACAGTACTAGTAGGACAAATAACTCAGTGAGGGGTACCGCATCTATCTGTTTGTTATACATCATCGGCAGATTATTTAAATCAAACACTGGCTGCGGCCCTGCAGCAGCAAGGAAACCAATGTGACGTTAATTCGTAAAACAGTAACCCCCACAAAACATTAACATTGTATGTTTAAGTATAAATATAATTTATTACCCTAACAAAAATAAACTATCCCACACCTGACCCACCCTTCTCCCTAACCCCAACCAATGTCCAAAACGAAAAAGTCCAAAGAATGTCCCGAAACCCCAACGCCCACCTCCCACCCACCAAAACAAGGAATAAAAAGGGGCAAAGCAACAGGGTCCTCGATGTTAAATTCAGGCGGGCTTTGAGGTGTTTGTCCACCAGGATTTTGACCCGCTCCTCCATTTGCTCCTCTAGCCGTGCCATCCGGAGGAGAATCTTCCTGCGAAATGCCCTGCAGTGGCATCCAGGATGGGGACAGCAGTGCTGGCTGCTAGCGAATTGCGGCGGCGGCGGGCGGCTACCAGACCGCGGCGCCGTACCAATGGAGTTGTGGCCTGGCTGGGGCCCGGGGCATCGGACGAGGCTGCAGCTGCTGCTGCCGCCTCCTCCTCCTCCGCCTGAGCCACCAGCCGCCGGTACTCCTGGCATATGGCCTCCAGTTTCTGGCGCCGGGCCCTGGCTGCCAACTCCTTCCGCGATGGTTTGTCTTGGGAAGGAGTACTATCTATATCAAGAAAGAAAAAAATATTGTTGTAACCAGTACTCTTAGCTAAACAGTAACACAAAATTAATTCAACACATAATGGCACAGTAGCACTAGCAAGAAGCACAGTACATAACATTTGTGGTAATAATCTATCTATCCTCCCACTTCCTCGGCTTCTAACATTTGTGGGAGTTTCAGGCATTATACTAGCACTATGGACTCCAACCAGTACACAGTACACCAGTGTTCTTCTTATCTCTAGTTTAGCGAAATGACATAACCTGGTTGTAGCCGGCATTGCCAGCTCGGTCATCTATGCTTGCACCCAAGACAAACATACGAGTCATGACGCAGACTCACGTTAGTTGGATTTACTACTGTTTGCAGGTGGGGAAGCTCGTATTTTTATATTACGGGTGGCACTGGCCATACTCTCTCTGTTACATGGAGGGCAATTGCTCAATTTCACAGTGCCTTGGCTACTACAAAAAGGCAGATTATATATCTGATCCAATGATCGTTGCTTTTATATGGGACATCGACATAAGGTCAGTAGCGGTCGGTGGTGGGACTCGGGAGTTTGGCCGAGTGGTGACGTGGGTAGGGGCAGGATGGGGGTAGTAAACCATGGATTACGGCCAATTACAGGTAAGTAAACATATTAATAAATGAAACTAATTTTGTTGCGCACACTGCATCGCATTTGGCGGTGCAGTGCGCACAATGAAATTTGCTTTATTTATTTGTATGTTTACAGTAAAGTTACCTGTATTTGCCCGCGTAATACATTGTTTACTACTACCCCCACCCTGCCCCTCCCCACATCGGCTTTGCTACTCTGGCGCGGTTTCTTTTACATTCTCTAAAACTGTGCATCCTGTGACAGTCTCCACCTATGCTGTCTATGATGAATACATACAGGCATCCATCCATTCTAAGTAAATGTCAATCATTCTTCTTAATCTCTCCACAAACCTTACTTTGTTTCACCAACAACAACGCATGCGTCCACTCACTCCGTTGCTTGCTTTGGCTTTGAGTTTCACCCAAACACCGCTGATGATTCTTGCTATCCACAGTATCCACCCATACTGTGTCGCCCACCCAGGCAGGCATCCATTCTTCTTTCACCTTCCACCCATCCTTCAACAACACATGCATCTGATTCCTATCAGCCACCTATCCATGCTTCCAACGTATCCTTCTCTGCCAGTCATCATATTAAATCTCGCCCGCCCTTCCTCCTTCAACCCTACTTTCCCTTTTTGTTCAACACATCCATCAAGGTCATCTGATCTGACTTTTAGTCTCCTCCATAAAACTTTCACAGCTGAGTTGGAGTCAGATATAAGAGGCCACTGGTTAATCAAGTCACGCTGGTAATGCTATTGCTACTGCATTGCTCATGCTAAGTAAAGGGTGTCTTCTTTAACCGTTGTATAATGTTCACTACAACTTCATACCTAATAAGTCTCAACAACAGTACAGTGAGTGAAGTCCACACACCCTTCCAGCTAGTGCAATGTCAATAAGTCATGAATATAACTTACCACCGCCCGCCACTGCTGCTGGCTCCCCCTGTAGCTCCTGCAGGTGCTGCATCTTCTCCTGCCCCTCCGGAAGGCTAGAATCGCAGGTGGCCCTGCCGCCACTGGTGGTTGCTAGTACGCCTAGATAAAAACATGACACATTTTTAGATGCCTGTACACCTCCCCTATTTATTCTTTTTCACTAGCAAGATTGAAAAAAAGTTAATACATACATATTATTATAAATCACATTCAATAGTCCAAATCGGGTACTAGAGTACAGTCAGTAGACACTAGTAGTGTTATGGTCCCTAGGGTCATTATTATACTATACTCTACTCTTTGCAAAGTTAGCCTGAGCCATGCAACCATTTTCCGCTTCATGTCTTTTGCGCATGTTACCTCGCAGCTTGTTGTGCAGTAACAGTAAGACGCCTTTTGAGCCCACATGAGCACATACAGCTACTGTCTGAGCGTTGCGTACAAGAGGTCGAAAAACAAGCCACTTTGTTATGGAGTTCGGTTAGTCCGTATTGCTTAGCCATAGGTAACATGTTACACTTTTTGGGCAGGACTGAGAAATGCTTGCATTATACTATATAACACGCACCATTTTTCTCAGGCAGAGGATTCCCTTCTACGAACCAGAGATTTGCAGAGCTTATGAATGATGCATGTAACCAGTAATTCTACTGTTCTACGGTGAGGAGTCGCCCAGAATTCACACAGATCTTTTGTCTTATATATCATCAATGATCATGCACTTGTTGCAACACTGTTTATTGTTTTAATCTTATGCATTTTGCTGTTGGAGCTGGCTGGAGTACACTGAATTTTATAGAACAACATACATACAGAGCTTGTTAGTTGAAAATAAACCTTTGAACTTACGCATAGACTCTGTGGTATTTGGTGTGGTGGTGGTGGTGGACTTACACGAGTGAGTGAGCGAAAGGGTGTTATGTTCTGGGTTGTGTAATCATAATCATTGGGTATCTTCGGGTGGGGGTTCGGGGACCTAATGAGACACTATAGCTAGTCGTTCAGGGATTGTGGGTTCACTTCTGACTGAGGTGTGAGGAACGTCCAAGTTCCAAACTCGCATCACCAACATCCTATTTCATTGTGCATAGTTCTGCATGGGGCTGTGCAGAATCCAAGTAGTATGTACTATATCCTATCAAAAATAGTCAAATATCTGGTTGGGCATTTTGTTTGTGGTAATTGTCAAAGCCTCAAGATTAAGAAGCCTAGAAGAGGACAAACCGAAAGGACTGGACTCAGTGGCTAGAGCTATTAGTATTGGTCAATCTGAGTTTTATTCAAAACCGTACAATAAAGAGTGGCAATGCAAACTGGGCAAGCTTAGCTGACAGACTAATATTAGTAGTACAGAGTACAGACATTCATAGCAGAGGCAGTTAGAACTTAGAGGCAGGGATAACCAGAATTTAGAAACAGATAGTCAAGTCAAGATCAAAGAATCTTTTGTAAAAATAGAATTAGGAGTGGAGCCAGAATTAATAGTTCTGAAAAATAAGGTGCAGTAAAAGTTAGGGCAATATAATTGTTAATATTAACCACTGGAGGACTTACTGGGACCAGCAGCAGGGCCCTCGGTAGAGGAGCGGTCCTCTGGTGGTTGTCCCACCGAATCGGACCCCGTCTTCTTGCCCCTGGGTGCTGCACATCAGTGATCATGTAAGATATAATAAAGAAAAAGAAAGACACAAACATTAATGATTGCTGTGAAACAAATAAATTATCTAAAAAACGCTCAAAAACATTTTAGGAAACAAAAATTGCAATAAAATTGACCTATCTAATCTGATCGACTACTGGCTTGCGTGGATTCACGGACAGTCTACTTATTTGGGAACACTAATTCAGTGTTCCATTCTGATTGATTCAAATAAAATCCAGAACACTAACTAAGCCTAAGTACCACCTGACCTAGCCCACCTATTCCAGGCGGGCCAATTGTTCATTAAGCCTGCATTTCCATTTTTTTTGCCATCAAAAATGCATAGATGAGAAGGAGGACACATGCATAAAGTGCATAATGCATACACCAAATTGTTGGTTGGTTGCGTCTGATGTTCTGCAGCTGACTGACACTGCTAAGCTAAGCTTACCAGTACCACTCACTAAACAAACTACAAAAGGTTCTAAGGACTGGGGTAAGCAGCACTCAGTGACAGAGGATGCGTCACGCAGACCGCTCAAAATTATCAACTTATAGTAACTAAACCTAGTATCAAATGCATCCACCACTATTTGACAGGAGGACAAAGGAAGGACTACAGTCTCTGTAGCAATAGCATTACCTAACTGAAGTTCTCTAAAGTAAACTCTTACATAATAATGACAAGCGAGCGCAAAGTTGCAAAAAGTAAGAGTACCGCCCAGCACCTGTGTCCTACAATCACAGAAGATTTTGAAACGTAATTTACCTGCAATGTAAGCAGCAGTATTCTTGTTATTTGTAAAAATGTATACACAAATCACAATACTTATACTACTATATATATATTGGCTACTCACCAAGCCCCACGACTCCGACACCTAGCAGGTCCAACAGGTCCTGCTCCCGGTCAAGGATGTCTGACCACCGGTGGGCCAGCTGGTTATGGGTGCGCCGGACCGCGGAGCAGCGAAACACTGCCCGACGCACCTTCGCCCACCGGCGGTGACGCTCCTGGGTCATGTACCCGGAGCCTGGCCTGCCACCTGCTGCCAAGGTCAAGGGGAGGTGGCGCTGAATAAAAAAAACAAGGGTGGCCATCTCCGCCTCAGTAACCAGCTGGCGGGCTTGCACCCCTGCAGGGCGCAGTCTGCCGCAAGGCAGGCGGCGATTGGGCGCACGCGCCTTGCCCTTTGAGCGCTGCTGCTACCCTTCGCCATGGTTCTGGGGTGGGAGGAGGTGAAAAAGAAAAGTTAGAAGGGAAAAATAAAGTTAGGGGAAGAAGTAGGAGCTTAAAGAAGAAAGTTATATAAAACAGTCGAAAAGTAAAAAACACAGTAAAAAGTAGAAAAAATGCAAAATATAGACTTAAGCAGAGAGTGAGATAGATAAGAAATAAAGAAAAATTGAAAAACAGTGTAAAAACTAAGGATTGCAAAGATTGAGGGAGGATAGAAAAGCAGGCCCAGAACCATAGCATAGAGTGGTAAAACAAGATGGCCGCGCCCATCGCGACCGCGTGGGTAAGTTCGCGCGATATTTGTCCCTGAGCACGCACAAAACGTCACGAACACGTACAACGCGTTCCCGAACAAGGAATGCGCATGGCGAGCACGCTATACGCGACCCGGAACAGGAAATAAGGGATCGCGAACGGGCGGGACAAGTGAAAAACAAAATGGCCGCGCCCATAGGCGACCGCATGGGTAACTTCGCGCCCCCGAGCACGCAAACAGCATCCCGAACAACCACAACGCGTTCCCGAGCAAGAAAAACGCATCGCGAACGGGCGCGACAAGCAGCTACGCAGGCTCGCGAAGCTACGCGTAGCTCGGGTAGCGCTCCGACGTCTTCGCGTAGCTTCGCGTAGCGCGACTATGCGAACTTCGCCCAGGCTTAGTTTTTACTCTTTCACATAGAATAGGTTGTAGCATCCTTCCCAGCCTGGTGGCATGTAAAGGAATCACGCCACACACGGAGCTTGGTATTACACGTCTTTATTCTCTAGAGTGTAACTATTAACCGACACGTACTGCTTCATGAATTGTATTAACAACACTGTTAGAAATGGGGTTTCTGGTTGGCTAGTGCATGCATATATATGTATATATATATATATATATATATATATTTTTATATATATATATTACCTACTGGCGGTCGCCAGTAGGTAGTTATAGTTAGGACCTAGTTTCCATAGGAAAAGCGTTTATTCTTTTCCCCAATAACTTTGATGCCGGTTGACTTAATCTTTACGAAATTTTCAAAACTAGCGATCAGCTCCGGTTAGCTCCTGTCTTGAAAGTTTCGGGGTGATTCGTCAAGCGGGGGCCAAGAAAAAAGGGGGGTACCAAACGCATTTTCACCATGTTATTTTCCATAGGAAACTTTAGACAAAGCTACAGCCCGAACTGCTGAACGGAATTACACCAAATTTGCCAAAAGGTAGGTCTTGGTTCAGAAAGACTCCTTTTTTTAAAATTGTGTAAATCCGTTTAGTAGTTTTTGAGATATTAAAGGAAAAAAATATATATATATCTGAGCAGAGCCTAACCCCCCCGAGCACGAGCTTGGCTCTAATTGGCTGCCAACACTTCAAACCAGGAAGTGTTGACATCCATCTTGTGCTCGGACAGAGGGAGAAAGAAAAGGTGAGAGAAAGATAAAAAAAACAAGAAAAGGGGGCAGGGTAAAAACACCCTGACCCCCCAGGCCAGGCCCAAAAAAGGCCATTTTTTCTTAAAATGTTCGGGCGGGGTCGCGCCGGGTGTGCGAATCCATCCGAAAATTTTAAAAAATGAAGCGCGGTCTCACGCGCTTCGTTTTTAAAGCCCCCAGGTGGTCCAAGTCTTGGGGGCAATTTATTACTGTAGCGGGGGCCCGCGGGGGCCCCCGCAGCCCCGGGGACCGCCACCTCCCCGTGGCTATGTAAATGATATGCGGGAGGGCACGCGGCCCTCCCGCAGCCCCGGGACCGCCACCCCGGGGCTTGTTTTTAATTTGTGGGGGCCTCCAGGTCTTCAAAGCCCCGGGACCGCAACCCCCGGGGCTTTTCTAAAATATTCATGGGGGGGCACACGGCCCCCCTGCTGCCACAGGGAACGCCACCTCCCTGGGGCTCTTGTTAAAAAATAAAAAAAAACCTGTGTGGGGGGGCTCGAGCCCCCCCCACATGCCCCTCCGGGGCACTAAGTATGTAAATGTGGGGGTCTGTTACGGGCCCCGGGGACTACCACCTCCCCAGGGCTCTTTTTTTAAATGGGAGGGAGGGGGCCCGCGAGGCCCCCCTCCTGGAGCCCTCCATGGCCCTGGGGACTGCCACCCCCCAGGGCCGGCTCCTGCAGTGTCCCGGGGTGCCCACCCCGGGACACTGCTGTTTGCTATGGCCAGGCGGGAGCCGTGCAGCTCCCGCCCTGCCATAGCAAACTCTGCTTTGGATTTGGAAGCGAGAGCAGGTTCTCTGCTCTCGCTCCAAAATCCAGCAGATTGCTTTTCCACAAGGGAGCATGTCAGCAGCTCCCCGTGTGGAAAGCACTGCCGGCTCCCGCAGGACGCGGGAGCCGGCAGGGACCGTGGGGGCATTGAGGCTCCCCCCACGGTCCCCATCACAGAGGCCAGGCCCCGGGGAATGGGGTCCCCGGGGTCAGAAGTGGCCCGGGAGGGGGGCCACGCGGCCCCCCTCCCCAGAGGCAGAGTCCCGGGGGATGGGGTCCCCGGGGCTAATAGAGGCCTCAGGAGGGGGGCCACGCAGCCCCCCTCCTTTAAAAAAATATATTTTTTAAATATATATATATGGCCATGCCCCGGGGGATTGGGTCCCCGGGGCAGAAATTGGCCTCGGGAGGGTGGCCACGCGGCCCCCTTCCCGTTTATTTTTTTTAACAATAGGGGTCAGGCCCTGGGGGATGGGGGCCCCAAAAGTGGGAAAGGAAGGGGGGCTACACAGCCCCCCTTCTGAAAAAAAAAAAAAGCCGGCATCGCCCGGAGGCCCCGCCCCCTTCCTGCAGCACTCTGCAAACGTGCCCCCTGGCGCGTTGTAAGTTGGGGAATTAATTTCCCTTGAATACTGAGGGTCCCTGGGGGCCAACTAGCCCACCAGGTACCTCCAGTAAGTGCCAGGGAGCTGCGTTGCAGAGAGGTGGTCCAAGGCCACGCCCCCTTTTTACACCACTCTGCAAGGCAGCTCTGTGGCACGTACTGGAGGTAGCTGGTGGGCTAGTTGGCCCCTAGGGACCCTCAGAACTCAAGGGGACTTAATCCCCCAATTTACAAAGCACCAGGGGGCGCGTTTGTCACAGTGGTGCAGGGAGGGGGCATGGCCTGATGTGACAAGTGTACAAACGCGCCCTGTGGGGCGGTTTAAGTTGGGGCATTAAGTCCCCTTGAATCCTGAGGGTCCCTGGGGGCCAACTAGCCCACCAGGTACCTCCAGTATGCGCCAGGGAGCTGCGTTGTAGAGAGGTGGTCCAAGGCCATGCCCCCTTTTTACACCTCTCTGCAACGCAGCTCTGTGGCGCTTACTGGAGGTAGCTGGTGAGCTAGTTGGCCCCCAGGGACCCTCAGGACTCAAAGGGACTTAATCCCCCAATTTACAATGCACCAGGGGGCGCGTTTACACAGTGGTGCATGGAGGGGGCGTGGCCTGATGTGACAAGTGTGCAAACGCGCCCTGTGGTGGGTTTTACGTTGGGGGATTAAGTCCCCTGGAATCCTGAGGGTTCCTGGGGGCCAACTAGCCCATCAGGTACGTCCACTAAGCGCCACAGAGTTGCATTGCAGAGAGGTGTAAAAAGGGGCGTGACCTCGGACCACCTCTCTACAACGCAGCTTTTTGGCGCTTACTGGAGGTACCTGGTGGGCTAGTTGGCCCCCAGGGACCCTCAGAATTCAAGGGGAATTAATCCCCCAACTTTAAAAATCCACCAGGGGGCGCGTTTGCACAGTAGTGAAGGGAGGGGGCGGGGCCTGATGTGACATGTGTGTACTTATCCAATTACTCCGCCAAAACCCAAGCACTTATAAATTCACCATGCACTCTCCTTGCAACACTCTCATCATCCAGTCACTACCCATGCACTCATGCAATGACCCATGCACTAACTCATGCACTGCTACAATACCCTGAGCACTACCCATGCACTCCTCCAATCACCCAGCGAGCACCATGTACTTATCCAATCACTCCGCCAAAACCCAAGCACTTATAAATTCACCATGCACTCTCCTTGCAGTACTCTAATCATCCAATCAGTACCCATGTACTCATGCAATGACCCATGCACTAACACATGCACTGCTACAATCCCCTGAGCACTACCCATGCAGACCTTTAACCACCTACACACTACTGATTCACTCCTCCAATTACCCAGGTAGTACCAATGCACTCCAGCAATCCTTCTGTCACTACCCATGCACTCCTCCAATCACCCAGCCAGCACCATGTACTTATCCAATCACTCTGCCAAAACCCAAGCAGTTATAAAATCACCATGCACTGTCCTTGCAGCACTCTAATCATCCAGTCACTACCCATGTACTCATGCAATGACCCAGGCACTAACACATGCACTGCTACAATCCCCTGAGCACTACTGATGCAGTCCAGCCGTATCCTTGTCACTACCCATGCACTCCTCCAATCACCCAGCCAGCACCATGTACTTATCCAATCACTTCGCCAAAACCCAAGCACTTATAAATTCACCATGCACTCTCCTTGCAGTACTCTAATCACGCAGTCAGTACCCATGTACTTATGCAATGGCCCAGGCACTAACACATGCACTGCTATAATCCCCTGAGCACTACCCATGCAGACCTCTAACCACCTACACACTACTGATTCACTCCTCCAACTACCCAGGTAGTACCCATGCACTCCAGCAATCCTTCTGTCACTACCCATGCACTCCTCCAATCACCCATTCAGCATCATGTACTTATCCAATCACTCCACCAAAACCCAAGCAGTTATAAATTCACCATGCACTCTCCTTGCAGTACTCTAATCATCAATCAGTACCCATGTACTCATGCAACGACCCAGGCACTAACACATGCACTGCTACAATCCCCTGAGCATTACCCATGCAGTCCAGCCATCTCCCTGTCACTGCATATGCACTCCTCCAATCACCCAGTCAGCACCATGTATTTATCCAATCACTCTTCCAAAATCCAAGCACTTATGAATTCACCATGCTCTCTCCTTGCAGTACTCTCATCATCCAGTCAGTACCCATGTACTTATCCAATCACTCCACCAAAACCCAAGCACTTATAAATTCACCATGCACTGTCCTTGCAGCACTCTAATCATCCTGTCACTACCCATGCACTCATGCAATGACCCAGGCACTAACTCATGCACTGCTACAATCCCCTGAGCACTACCCATGCAGTCCAGCTATCGCCCTGTCACTACCCATGCACTCCTCCAATCACCCAGCCAGCACCATGTACTTATGCAATGGCCCAGGCACTAACACATGCACTGCTACAATCCCCTGAGCACTTCCCATGCAGACCTCTAAACACCTACACACTACTGATTCACTCCTCCTATTACCCAGGTAATACCCATGCACTCCAGAAATCCCTCTGTCACTACCCATGCACTCCTCCAATCACCCATCCAGCATCATGTGCTTAATCAATCACTCCGCCAATACCCATGCACTTATAAAATCACCATGCACTCTCCTTGTAGCACTCTAATCATCCAGTCACTACTCATGTACTCATGCAATGACCCAGGCACTAACTCATGCACTGCTACAATCACCTGTGCACTGCCCATGCAGTCTTCCAATCAACAAGCCAGCACCATGTACTTATCCAATCACTCCGTCAAAACCCAAGCACTTATAAATTCATCCAGTCACTACTCATGTACTCATGCAATGACCCAGGCACTAACTCATGCACTGCTACAATCACCTGTGCACTGCCCATGCAGTCTTCCAATCAACAAGCCAGCACCATGTACTTATCCAATCACTCCGTCAAAACCCAAGCACTTATAAATTCACCATGCACTCTCCTTCCAGTACTCTAAACATCCAATCAGTACCCATGTACTCATGAAATGACCCACGCACTAACACATGCACTGCTACAATCCCCTGAGCACTACTGATGCAGTCCAGCCATATCCTTGTCACTACCCATGCACTCCTCCAATCAACCACCCAGCACCATGTACTTATCCAATCACTCCGCCAACACCCAAGCACTTATAAATTCACCATGCACTCTCCTTGCAGTACTCTAATGATCCAGTCAGTACCCATGTACTTATGCAATGGCCCAGGCACTAACACATGCACTGCTATAATCCCCTGAGCGCTACCCATGCAGACCTCTAACCACCTACACACTACTGATTCACTCCTCCAATTACCCAGGTAGTACCCATGCACTCCAGCAATCCATCTGTCACTACCCATGCACTCCTCCAATCACCCATCCAGCATCATGTACTTATCCAATCACTCCACCAAAACCCAAGCAGTTATAAATTCACCATGCACTCTCCTTGCAGTACTCTAATCATCCAGTCAGTACCCATGTACTCATGCAATGACCCAGGCACTAACATATGCACTGCTACAATCCCCTGAGCATTACCCATGCAGTCCAGCCATCTCCCTGTCACTGCATATGCACTCCTCCAATCACCCAGTCAGCACCTTGTATTTATCCAATCACTCTGCCAAAATCAAAGCACTTATAAATTCACCATGCTCTCTCCTTGCAGTACTCTAATCATCCAATCAGTACCCATGTACTCATGCAATGACCCATGCACTAACACATGCACTGCTACAATCCCCTGAGCACTACCCATGCAGACCTTTAACCACCTACACACTACTGATTCACTCCTCCAATTACCCAGGTAGCACCCATGCATTCCAGAAATCCCTCTGTCACTACCCATGCACTCCTCCAATCACCCATCCAGCATCATGTACTTAATCAATCACTCCGCCAAAACCCAAGCACTTATAAAATCACCATGCACTCTCCTTGTAGCACTCTAATCATCCAGTCACTACTCATGTACTTATGCAATGACCCAGGCACTAACTCATGCACTGCTACAATCACCTGTGCACTGCCCATGCAGTCTTCCAATCAACAAGCCAGCACCATTTACCCAGGTAGCACCCATGCATTCCAGCCATCGCCCTGTCACTACCTATGCACTCCTCCTATCACCCAGCCAGCACCATGTACTTATCCAATCACTCTGCCAAAACCCAAGCACTTATAAATTCACCATGCACTCTCCTTGCAGTACTCTAATCATCCAGTCAGTACCCATGTACTCATGCAATGACCCAGGCACTAACTCATGCACTGCTACAATCACCTGTGCACTGCCCATGCAGTCTTCCAATCAACAAGCCAGCACCATTTACCCAGGTAGCACCCATGCATTCCAGCCATCGCCCTGTCACTACCCATGCACTCCTCCAATCACCCATCCAGCATCATGTACTTAATCAATCACTCCGCCAAAACCCAAGCACTTATAAAATCACCATGCACTCTCCTTGTAGCACTCTAATCATCCAGTCACTACTCATGTACTTATGCAATGACCCAGGCACTAACTCATGCACTGCTACAATCACCTGTGCACTGCCCATGCAGTCTTCCAATCAACAAGCCAGCACCATTTACCCAGGTAGCACCCATGCATTCCAGCCATCGCCCTGTCACTACCTATGCACTCCTATCACCCAGCCAGCACCATGTACTTATCCAATCACTCTGCCAAAACCCAAGCACTTATAAATTCACCATGCACTCTCCTTGCAGTACTCTAATCATCCAGTCACTACCCATGTACTCATGCAATGACCCAGGCACTAACACATGCACTGCTACAATCCCCTGAGCACTACCCATGCAGTCCAGCCATCGCCCTGTCACTACCCATGCACTCCTTCAATCACCCAGCCAGCACCATGTACTTATCCAATCACTCTGCCAAAATCCAAGCACTTATAAATTCACCATGCACTCTCCTTGGAGTACTCTAATCATCCAGTCAGTACCCATGTACTCATGCAATGACCCAAACACTAACACATGCACTGCTACAATCCCCTGAGCACTTTCCATGCACACCTCTAACCACTACACACTACTGATTCACTCCTCCAATTACCCAGGTAGTACCCATGCACTCCAAAATCCCTCTATCACTACCCATGCACTCCTCCAATCACCCAGCCAGCACCATGTACTTATCCAATCACTCCGCCAAAACCCAAGCAGTTATAAAATCACCATGCACTATCCTTCCAGCACTCTAATCATCCAGTCACTACCCATGTACTCATGCAATGACCCAGGCACTAACACATGCACTGCTACAATCCCATGAGCACTACTGATGCAGTCCAGCCATCTCCTTGTCACTACCCATGCACTCCTCCAATCACCCAGCCAGCACCATGTACTTATCCAATCACTCCACCAAAACCCAAGCACTTATAAATTCACCATGCACTCTCCTTGCAGTACTCTAATCATCCAGTAAGTGCCAATGTACTAATGCAATGGCCCAGGCACTAACACATGCACCGCTACAGTCCCCTGAGCACTACCCATGCAGACCTTTAACCACCTACACACTGCTGATTCACTCCTCCAATTACCCAGGTAGTACCCATGCACTCCAGCAATCCTTCTGTCACTACCCATGCACTCCTCCAATCACCCAGCTAGCACCATGTACTTTTCCAATCACTCCGCCAAAACCCAAGCAGTTATTAAATCACCATGCACTGTCCTTGCAGCACTTTAATCATCCAGTCACTACCCATGTACTCATGCAATGACCCAGGCACTAACACATGCACTGCTACAATTACATGAGCACTACTCATGCAGACCAGCCATCTCCTTGCACTACCCATGCACTCCTCCAATCACCCATCCAGCATCATGTACTTATCCAATCACTCCACCAAAACCCAAGCACTTATAAATTCCCCATGCACTCTCCTTGCAATACTCTAATCATCCAGTCAGTACCCATGTACTCATGCAATGACCCAGGCACTAACACATGCACTGCTACAATCCCCTGAGCACTACCCATGAAGTCCAGCCATCTCCCTGTCACTGCCTATTCACTCCTCCAATCACCCAATCAGCACCATGTACTTATCCAATCACTCTGCCAAAATCCAAGCACTTATAAATTCACCATGCTCTCTCCTTGCAGTACTCTCATCAGCCAGTCAGTACCCATGTACTTATCCAATCACTCTGCCAAAACCCAAGCACCTATAAATTCACGATACACTCTCTTTGCAGTACTCTAATCATCCAGTCACTACCCATGTACTCATGCAATGACCCAGGCACTAACACATGCACTGCTACAATCCCCTGTGCACTTCCCATGCAGACCTCTAACCACCTACACAGTACTGATTCACTCCTGCAATTACCCAGGTAGTACCCATGCAGTCCAGCCATTGCCCTGTCAATACCCATGTACGAATGCAATGACCCAGGCACTAACACATGCACTGCTACAATCCCCTGAGCACTACTCATGCAGTCCAGGCATCTCCTACTCACTACTCATGCACTCCTCCAATCACCCAGCCAGCACCATGTACTTATCCAATCACTCCGCCAAAACCCAAGCACTTATAAATTCACCATGCACTCTCCTTGCAGTACTCTAATCATCCAGTCAGTACCCATGTACTCATGCAATGACCCAGGCACTAACACATGCACTGCTACAATCCCCTGAGCACTACCCATGCAGTCCAGCCATCGCCCTGTCACTACCCATGCACTCCTCCAATCACCCAGTCAGCACCATGTACTTATCCAATCACTCCGCCAAAACCCAAGCACTTATAAATTAATCATGCACTCTCCTTGCAGCACTCTAATCATCCTGTCACTACCCATGCACTCATGCAATGACCCAGGCACTAACACATGCACTGCTACAATCCCATGAGCACTACTGATGCAGTCCAGCCATCTCCTTGTCACTACCCATGCACTCCTCCAATCACCCAGCGAGCACCATGTACTTATCCAATCACTCCACCAAAACCCAAGCACTTATAAATTTACCATGCACTCTCCTTGCAGTACTCTAATCATCCAGTAAGTGCCCATGTACTTATGCAATGGCCCAGGCACTAACACATGCACCGCTACAATCCCCTGAGCACTACCCATGCAGACCTTTAACCACCTACACACTACTGATTCACTCCTCCAATTACCCAGGTAGTACCCAGGCACTCCAGCAATCCTTCTGTCACTACCCATGCACTCCTCCAATCACCCAGCTAGCACCATGTACTTTTCCAATCACTCCGCCAAAACCCAAGCAGTTATTAAATCACCATGCACTGTCCTTGCAGCACTTTAATCATCCAGTCACTACCCATGTACTCATGCAAAGACCCAGGCACTAACACATGCACTGCTACAATTACATGAGCACTACTCATGCAGACCAGCCATCTCCTTGTCACTACCCATGCACTCCTCCAATCACCCATCCAGCATCATGTACTTATCCAATCACTCCACCAAAACCCAAGCACTTATACATTCCCCATGCACTCTCCTTGCAATACTCTAATCATCCAGTCAGTACCCATGTACTCATGCAATGACCCAGGCACTAACACATGCACTGCTACAATCCCCTGAGCACTACCCATGCAGTCCAGCCATCTCCCTGTCACTGCCTATTCACTCCTCCAATCACCCAATCAGCACCATGTACTTATCCAATCACTCTGCCAAAACCCAAGCACCTATAAATTCACGATACACTCTCTTTGCAGTACTCTAATCATCCAGTCACTACCCATGTACTCATGCAATGACCCAGGCACTAACACATGCACTGCTACAATCCCCTGTGCACTACCCATGCAGACCTCTAACCACCTACACACTACTGATTCACTCCTCCAATCACCCAATCAGCACCATGTACTTATCCAATCACTCTGCCAAAACCCAAGCACCTATAAATTCACGATACACTCTCTTTGCAGTACTCTAATCATCCAGTCAGTACCCATGTACTCATGCAATGACCCAGGCACTAACACATGCACTGCTACAATCCCCTGAGCACTACCCATGCAGTCCAGCCATCTCCCTGTCACTGCCTATTCACTCCTCCAATCACCCAATCAGCACCATGTACTTATCCAATCACTCTGCCAAAACCCAAGCACCTATAAATTCACGATACACTCTCTTTGCAGTACTCTAATCATCCAGTCACTACCCATGTACTCATGCAATGACCCAGGCACTAACACATGCACTGCTACAATCCCCTGAGCACTACTCATGCAGTCCAGGCATCTCCTTCTCACTACTCATGCACTCCTCCAATCACTCAGCCAGCACCATGTACTTATCCAATCACTCCGCCAAAACCCAAGCACTTATAAATTCACCATGCACTCTCTTTGCAGTACTCTAATCATCCAGTCACTACCCATGTACTCATGCAATGACCCAGGCACTAACACATGCACTGCTACAATCCCCTGTGCACTTCCCATGCAGACCTCTAACCACCTACACAGTACTGATTCACTCCTGCAATTACCCAGGTAGTACCCATGCAGTCCAGCCATTGCCCTGTCAATACCCATGTACGAATGCAATGACCCAGGCACTAACACATGCACTGCTACAATCCCTGAGCACTACTCATGCAGTCCAGGCATCTCCTACTCACTACTCATGCACTCCTCCAATCACCCAGCCAGCACCATGTACTTATCCAATCACTCCGCCAAAACCCAAGCACTTATAAATTCACCATGCACTCTCCTTGCAGTACTCTAATCATCCAGTCAGTACCCATGTACTCATGCAATGACCCAGGCACTAACACATGCACTGCTACAATCCCTGAGCACTACCCATGCAGTCCAGCCATCGCCCTGTCACTACCCATGCACTCCTCCAATCACCCAGTCAGCACCATGTACTTATCCAATCACTCCGCCAAAACCCAAGCACTTATAAATTAATCATGCACTCTCCTTGCAGCACTCTAATCATCCTGTCACTACCCATGCACTCATGCAATGACCCAGGCACTAACTCATGCACTGCTACAATCCCCTGAGCACTACCCATGCAGTCCAGCCATAACCTTGTCACTACCCATGCACTCCTCCAATCACCCAGCCAGCACCATGTACTTATCCAATCACTCTGCCAAAATCCAAGCACTTATAAATTCACCATGCACTCTCCTTGCAGTACTCTAATCATCCAGTCAGTACCCATGTACTCATGCAATGGCCCAGGCACTAACACATGTACTGCTACAATCCCCTGAGCACTTCCCATGCACACCTCTAACCACTACACACTACTGATTCACTCCTCCAATTACCCAGGTAGTACCCATGCACTCCAGAAATCCCTCTATCACTACCCATGCACTCCTCCAATCACCCAGCCAGCACCATGTACTTATCCAATCACTCCGCCAAAACCCAAGCAGTTATAAAATCACCATGCACTATCCTTCCAGCACTCTAATCATCCAGTCACTACCCATGTACTCATGCAATGACCCAGGCACTAACACATGCACTGCTACAATCCCATGAGCACTACTGATGCAGTCCAGCCATCTCCTTGTCACTACCCATGCACTCCTCCAATCACCCAGCGAGCACCATGTACTTATCCAATCACTCCACCAAAACCCAAGCACTTATAAATTTACCATGCACTCTCCTTGCAGTACTCTAATCATCCAGTAAGTGCCCATGTACTTATGCAATGGCCCAGGCACTAACACATGCACCGCTACTAATCCCCTGAGCACTACCCATGCAGACCTTTAACCACCTACACACTACTGATTCACTCCTCCAATTACCCAGGTAGTACCCAGGCACTCCAGCAATCCTTCTGTCACTACCCATGCACTCCTCCAATCACCCAGCTAGCACCATGTACTTTTCCAATCACTCCGCCAAAACCCAAGCAGTTATTAAATCACCATGCACTGTCCTTGCAGCACTTTAATCATCCAGTCACTACCCATGTACTCATGCAAAGACCCAGGCACTAACACATGCACTGCTACAATTACATGAGCACTACTCATGCAGACCAGCCATCTCCTTGTCACTACCCATGCACTCCTCCAATCACCCATCCAGCATCATGTACTTATCCAATCACTCCACCAAAACCCAAGCACTTATACATTCCCCATGCACTCTCCTTGCAATACTCTAATCATCCAGTCAGTACCCATGTACTCATGCAATGACCCAGGCACTAACACATGCACTGCTACAATCCCCTGAGCACTACCCATGCAGTCCAGCCATCTCCCTGTCACTGCCTATTCACTCCTCCAATCACCCAATCAGCACCATGTACTTATCCAATCACTCCGCCAAAACCCAAGCAGTTATAAAATCACCATGCACTATCCTTCCAGCACTCTAATCATCCAGTCACTACCCATGTACTCATGCAATGACCCAGGCACTAACACATGCACTGCTACAATCCCATGAGCACTACTGATGCAGTCCAGCCATCTCCTTGTCACTACCCATGCACTCCTCCAATCACCCAGCGAGCACCATGTACTTATCCAATCACTCCACCAAAACCCAAGCACTTATAAATTTACCATGCACTCTCCTTGCAGTACTCTAATCATCCAGTAAGTGCCCATGTACTTATGCAATGGCCCAGGCACTAACACATGCACCGCTACAATCCCCTGAGCACTACCCATGCAGACCTTTAACCACCTACACACTACTGATTCACTCCTCCAATTACCCAGGTAGTACCCAGGCACTCCAGCAATCCTTCTGTCACTACCCATGCACTCCTCCAATCACCCAGCTAGCACCATGTACTTTTCCAATCACTCCGCCAAAACCCAAGCAGTTATTAAATCACCATGCACTGTCCTTGCAGCACTTTAATCATCCAGTCACTACCCATGTACTCATGCAAAGACCCAGGCACTAACACATGCACTGCTACAATTACATGAGCACTACTCATGCAGACCAGCCATCTCCTTGTCACTACCCATGCACTCCTCCAATCACCCATCCAGCATCATGTACTTATCCAATCACTCCACCAAAACCCAAGCACTTATACATTCCCCATGCACTCTCCTTGCAATACTCTAATCATCCAGTCAGTACCCATGTACTCATGCAATGACCCAGGCACTAACACATGCACTGCTACAATCCCCTGAGCACTACCCATGCAGTCCAGCCATCTCCCTGTCACTGCCTATTCACTCCTCCAATCACCCAATCAGCACCATGTACTTATCCAATCACTCTGCCAAAACCCAAGCACCTATAAATTCACGATACACTCTCTTTGCAGTACTCTAATCATCCAGTCACTACCCATGTACTCATGCAATGACCCAGGCACTAACACATGCACTGCTACAATCCCCTGTGCACTACCCATGCAGACCTCTAACCACCTACACACTACTGATTCACTCCTCCAATCACCCAATCAGCACCATGTACTTATCCAATCACTCTGCCAAAACCCAAGCACCTATAAATTCACGATACACTCTCTTTGCAGTACTCTAATCATCCAGTCAGTACCCATGTACTCATGCAATGACCCAGGCACTAACACATGCACTGCTACAATCCCTGAGCACTACCCATGCAGTCCAGCCATCTCCCTGTCACTGCCTATTCACTCCTCCAATCACCCAATCAGCACCATGTACTTATCCAATCACTCTGCCAAAACCCAAGCACCTATAAATTCACGATACACTCTCTTTGCAGTACTCTAATCATCCAGTCACTACCCATGTACTCATGCAATGACCCAGGCACTAACACATGCACTGCTACAATCCCTGAGCACTACTCATGCAGTCCAGGCATCTCCTTCTCACTACTCATGCACTCCTCCAATCACTCAGCCAGCACCATGTACTTATCCAATCACTCCGCCAAAACCCAAGCACTTATAAATTCACCATGCACTCTCCTTGCAGTACTCTAATCATCCAGTCAGTACCCATGTACTCTTGCAATGACCCAGGCACTAACACATGCACTGCTACAATCCCCTGAGCACTACCCATGCAGTCCAGCCATCTCCCTGTCACTGCCTATGCCCTCCTCCAATCATCCAGTCAGCACCATGTACTTATCCAATCACTCTGCCAAAATCCAAGCACTTATAAATTCATCATACACTCTCCTTGCAGCACTCTAATCATCCTGTCACTACCCATGCACTCATGCAATGACCCAGGCACTAACTCATGCACTGCTACAATCCCCTGAGCACTACCCATGCAGTCCAGCCATCGCCCTGTCACTACCTATGCACTCCTCCTATCACCCAGCCAGCACCATGTACTTATCCAATCACTCTGCCAAAATCCAAGCACTTATAAATTCACCATGCACTCTCCTTGCAGTACTCTAATCATCCAGTCAGTACCCATGTACTCATGCAATGACCCAGGCACTAACACATGCACTGCTACAATCCCCTGAGCACTACCCATGCAGTCCAGCCATCGCCCTGTCACTACCCATGCACTCCTCCAATCACCCAGTCAGCACCATGTACTTATCCAATCACTCCGCCAAAACCCAAGCACTTATAAATTAATCATGCACTCTCCTTGCAGCACTCTAATCATCCTGTCACTACCCATGCACTCATGCAATGACCCAAGCACTAACTCATGCACTGCTACAATCCCCTGAGCACTACCCATGCAGTCCAGCCATCGCCCTGTCACTACCCATGCACTCCTCCAATCACCCAGCCAGCACCATGTACTTATCCAATCACTCTGCCAAAATCCAAGCACTTATAAATTCACCATGCACTCTCCTTGCAGTACTCTAATCATCCAGTCAGTACCAATGTACTCATGGAATGACCCAGGCACTAACACATGCACTGCTACAATCCCCTGAGCACTACCCATGCAGTCCAGCCATCGCCCTGTCACTACCCATGCACTCCTCCAATCACCCAGTCAGCACCATGTACTTATCCAATCTCTCCGCCAAAACCCAAGCACTTATAAATTCATCATGCACTCTGTAGGAAGGTGGAATCTGACTATATGGTTGCCCCCACTTTTTTTATGGTGTTTTGCTGGTTTATGACTTAGTTGGACTGGGACCCTGCTATTCAGGGCCCCAGTCTATCTGCTCTCTCTAAACGACATGGAGTGCACTCTAGGTGCACTAGTGATTGGATACTGTGGTGCCTTATGAGTCCCTAGTATATGGTACCTTAGGTGCCAAGGGCATAGGTACTTCACAGGCCTACCAGGGGCTGCAGCATGTGTTATGCCACCCCTGGGAAGCAGTCTAAATCTGACACCACAGGCCTGCTACTGCAGCCTGGGTGAGGTGGTGCTAGCACTCCTCACTGAGATATAGGTTTCCTATATCTCTCCTGCACACACATATAAACCTATCAGTCACCCCTAAGGCAGGCCCTATCAATCCTGAGGGCAGGGTGCTTGGCTTCTATGTGAGGGGGTGCCTCTGCATGAGCAGGGCCCCTCTGCAGTTCTCAGAGTCCATTCTCTGGTGCTGTTTGTGGATGCGGTTAAACCATATACTATTTAAGTGCATTATATCCTCGCGGTAAATGCTAACTTTGGAATGGCTGCATCAAAACATGTCGTGTTTGGTGTCAAACATCTTGAATACTACCCCCGCCAATCTTGGCGGCGGGGGTAGCATTCCACCCTTCTAGAGGGATAAGACATGTACCTGCTGTGGAAACGCGGTAGAATCCTAAAGAGCCCTGGCATCACAAAATGGATGCCACCAGTCACAGACACTGGGCTGCCCTCCTGCTGATGACCGAAACTCGCAGTGGAGGAAGCCCAACAATAGGCATCCTGTCACAGGGAGGTGTAACCACCTCCCAGACAGGGTTTAGTGTATTGGGGCTGGGTGGGTGCACTCTTAGAGTGCTTTGAAGTCCTGCACTGGGGGAGCAGAAGGCTCCTCTGTGCATATGCCAGTTCAAACCAGCTCAGGGGCTACCTGCCCCTGCTCTGGCACGAAACTGGACAAAGGGAAGTGGGTGTAGCCACCCCTCCCTTGACCCTCCCATAGGTGGGGTCATAGAGCTAGTCCATCCCCTCTTTTAGTATAAGAGGGGGAACCTTGCCATTGCAAAGCAGATAACCCCTGGACGACGCTCTACAGAAGAATCCTGGCCCTTCGACGTTCCACTACCTTTGGAAGACAGAAGAATCTCCCTTGGAGTCAAGGAGTGACTCCCTGCTTGGCAGGCACCAAAAACGACAACGACGGTCGCAAACTACGCCGCTCCCGCCGGAGTCCGAAGTCCCTGCAGCCCAAGAAGTAGATTTCCTGACCTCTCCCAGGCCATCGTGAGTCCCCAGCGAAGCTGAGGCAAGTGGACCCCACGAGTAACGAGGAACCGCGACCCCTGGGTACCGTGCACTATTGTCGAGTGCAACCCCTTCACAACGTTCTACGAACTTGTGCTTTGGACCACGTGTGGTCCCGACCTCCAGCAGGAATCCTCCGAAGATCAGAGGCCTACACCGTCCCGAGTGACCGTGGGCCCCTGTTGAGTGATTCCGCCCGAGGTGTCTTCGCGATCCCTTGCCCGCTGGCTTGTGGGTCCCCAGAAGACTTCTTAACGAAACCAAAGGGCTCCCCTGGTTGCTCCAGGCCTGCCCTGACTTACCCTCGCTGGGTGAGTTCCTCAGACCTTGCTGGTCTGCGCCATCGACTTTTCTTCATCTCCCCGAGACTTGCGGCTGCCAAGGCTTGTTGGCTCCGATCGAGTTGCCGACACCGCAGTCAGCTGCAGACGCCGAGGGACACACCGAATCCAGCTCCTGGTCGTCGTCGACGCCTCCTGGACCACGTGGCTGAAGAGTCAAGGCACCTACAACCGACCTGAAGCGACCGACGACGGTGGGCATCCATCTTCCTTGCCCCGGGTCACTGCCAAGTGACTTTGAACACTGTCCCCTCTGCTTTCAGGTCATCCTTCTTCAGAATCCAGGCTTGGATTCCACCGGACACTTCTTCAGCTCCCGCAAGCAGCAAGTCTTCTTTGTTCGCCATTGAAAACGACGCCGCGACCCGACACCAAAGGACACCTGTGCACCCGGCTTCCCTGGGTGAGGTAACTCCAGCACTACGGTGCTCCTGTGGGTGTGGGCCCTAGAACTACTTACCCTGTAAGTGACTTGCTTGTAGGTTCTCCCGAAGTATCCTAAAACTCTTTATTTCCAACCGCGACTTGCCCCATTGAAGTTAACGGCGATTCGCGCCTGTGTATCCACACTGCACGCGTCCCCCGTGGGTCCTTTACTTACCTGCCTTGGGTGGTTTCGTGAGGCCCCAGCACTTCTGAAGGCCCTAGGCCTTGTCTCCCTGCAAGTCGTTGTTTCTAAGTCTCTTACTTAGTATATGGTCTGGTACGCCCTAGGGCCCCAGCCATATTTTGTGCTTAACTTATTGTGAAACGTTGATTTGTGCATATGTTTGTCTTCTAATCTCATAAAGAGATTAGTAGAGAGTTATTTAGAAATAAATACATATATATTTGATATATATACCTGTGTGGTGTCTTTTCATTTGGTGATTCAAGAGATTATATGGTAAAACAAGCTGCTTTACATTCCTCCGAGACTTAGCCTGAAGGCTGCTCTCCACAGCTACCACTAGGATAGCTTTCTTTAAAAGGTTGTCTTAAACCTATCTACCATAAGAGTCGATTTGCCCTGGTGCAAGGTGTCCACTTTAATTAGTGAACAGCATATACCAGGCCAACTTCTCACATTGGTGGGCAGCGTGTGGGATTCCAGCTTGCCATTGTTTTACCAGAAAATCTCTATTTGAATTACTAACTGAAAACCATTATAGGTACTCAAGGTACATATAAAGTCAAGCTTAGTATCAATAAGTTCTACTGAACTTAGAGCTGTGTTCCAAGGGATAGCACACCCTTTCCACAGCTCAAGCTAGGATCAGTAGGCCACAAACTAGTGTAGGTAGTACAACACTGCACAACACTAGAATGTCCTTAAGGGGTGGACCCAGTGGATCCACTCAGCCTCAGTATAAGGACATGGCTTTCTCTGACTTGAGAGCCATGTGTGTTGACAGACACCTGAGGACAGGACAGAGTCCCTCAACACTACACCTGATAGATCTGCTGACAGCAGATGACCTTAGATTGGCTCTAGGAGCTAAAGGGTTTGAATCAGTGGGTGGGTCAGTCATAGTATCTGGGTCAGATGATGAAAATCAGAATGACCAAGACTCTGTGGTTGAAGGGCCAGGCTTCAAGGAGCCTGAACAGGACAGAGGAGTTCTCCCTAAGAGAACTGGCAGAGTGGATGAGAGGCACAGATCCCCTTCCAGGGAATCTGAGCACTCTTATCACTCTGGCAGAGAATTTGTCCAAGAGAGGAGCTCATACTTTAACTTAAGAGAGACCTCCTCTGAGAGAAGGTGCAAACTGCTCCAGTATGAGGAAGCCAAAGTGGCCCTCAGAACCAAGCAGTTGGCACTGGATAGAGAAGCCCTGGAGATCCAGAGAGCTTCCAGAAGGGAGGGTTTAGAACCCCTGGTGGCAGCAACAGTGTCCCTAGAGGCAGAGAATATGTCCCTGACCATAGGAACCTGAGCAAGGTTGTTCCTCCCTACCAGAGTGGGGATGATATCCACAAGTGGATAACTGCTATGGAGAGGGCCTGTAGAGTACAGCAGGTCCCCCAAAAGCAGTGGGCAGCAATCTTGTGGCTCTCCTTTTCAGATAAAGGAAGAGACAAGCTCCTCACTGTTAGAGAGGAGGATGCTGATGATTATGAGGTCCTGAAGAGTGCACTGATAGATGGGTTTGGCTTAACCACTGAGCAGTACAGGTTAAAGTTCAGAGATACCCAGAAGGCACAGACTCAGGACTGGACTGACTTTGTAGATTGTGCATCCAAGGCTCTGGAGGGTTGGCTGGTTGGCAGTAGGGTTACTGATTTCAAAGGATTTTATAATCTAATGATGAGAGAACAGATCCTTAATAATTGTCAAAACCAGCTTTTACACCAGTACCTGGTGGACTCTGGTCTGACCTCTCCCCAAGAATTGGGAAAGAAGGCAGACAAATGGGTCAGAACCAGAGTAAGGCCTAAGAATCAGGGTGGTGACCACAAGAAAGATTCTACCAAGTCCCAAGAGAAAGGTGGGGATAAATCCAAGGATAAGTCCACTACAGGGCCCCAAAATTCCTCTTCTGGGGGTGGGTCCCAAACTCCTTCCTCTCCTGAAAAGAAACCCTATTGCCATGTCTGTAAAAAGCCTGGGCACTGGAAATCTGATCCCAGTTGTCCCAGGAATGGCAATAAAGAAAATGTTCCTCCAACAACTACTACCACCCCTCCTGGTACTACCAGTAGTAATCCTCCAGTTGGGAGTAGTGCACCCAAAAAGTTAGGTGCTTTTGCAAGAGGAACAGAGGTGGGCCCTAGTTTAGACAGGACCCCTCAACAGACTCCTCAGATTCTGATGGTGGTGTAGGATATGCCACCTTTACCATGGGTCCCATAGCATTGGGCAGGTACAGACTGGAGCCAATAATTAATGGTCAGAAAGCTGTGGCATTTAGGGACACAGGGGCTAGTGTCACCATGGTGGCAGGGAAACTAGTCCCCCTCACCAGCTTTTACCTGAGTTTAAATACCAGGTGACCAACATTGATGGTGTCAGAACAGATCACCCCATGGCCATAGTCAATCTCAGCTGGGAGGGGGTCACAGGCCCAAAGAGAGTGGCAGTGTCCCCAACCTTACCTGTAGATTGCCTGATGGGCAATGATCTGGAAATTTCAGCCTGGGCTGAAATTGAACACCAAACCCATCTGAAGATGTTGGGTGTCCCTGTAAAGGTTAGTGGGGCTGTGATGGCCACAGCCCCAGCCCAAGATTTTGGAGAGATGGAGCCTGGAAGAATGGCCCACTCTCCCCAGAAGAGAGCACAAGGGTTGAAGAAAAGTCTTCTTCCCTCCAGACAGTAGGTAAGGGTCAGCCTCCTCAGGGAACTGACCCTACCCCTAGTGAAGGAACTGCCACAGAGGTAGTCAGGCCTGGCCTGGCCACCCCCTGATGGCAGAGGACCCTTACAAGGTGGTACCCAGTCTGGAGCAGGTAACCTGCACCTCTCTACCCTGCCTCCGTCAGCCCAGGGCTGCAGAGGTCAGGGAGGTCAGTGGACCCCCAGGGCCCCCTGTCCAGAGGAACCCCCATCAGCAGATTAGGGGCACCCAGGCTAGTAGCCCTAGCCAGGTAGAAATTCCTCAACCCACTGAGGGATCCCCCATACCTTTATGTAGGGACCTCCCCCAGAAGGACTCTGTTAGGCAAGGGCAAACCTGGGACCAAAAGGTTCCAAACATGCCATGTCCCTCCAGTGTTCCACCCAAAGGGACCCAACCCCCGGCTGTAGGCAGTCAAAGGTTGACCCTTAGAGCAGAGTACCACTCAGTCATGGAAAGACAGGCATACATGGTGACCAGTGAGCTGAGAAAGCTGAGGCCAACATTCCTAGGGCCACACTTCCCTACTCAGACACCTCACCAGCCTGGTACTTTACCAAAGCACACCACAGGTAGTGATTCCCCATGGTGGAGACCCTCTCATACCCTTAGGGTGAGGGATTGCTTAGTGGACCATAAGACAGGGGGCAACCATGCTAGTGCAGGTGCTTCCTTATATGGCCACTTAGTCAATAAAGGCTCAACTGGCCAAGGTTAGCCTTATCTCCTTTCGTTTGGGGGTTATGTAGGAAGGTGGAATCTGACTATATGGTTGCCCCCACTTTTTTATGGTGTTTTGCTGGTTTATGACTTAGTTGGACTGGGACCCTGCTATTCAGGGCCCCAGTCTATCTGCTCTCTCTAAACGACATGGAGTGCACTCTAGGTGCACTAGTGATTGGATACTGTGGTGCCTTATGAGTCCCTAGTATATGGTACCTTAGGTGCCAAGGGCATAGGTACTTCACAGGCCTACCAGGGGCTGCAGCATGTGTTATGCCACCCCTGGGAAGCAGTCTAAATCTGACACCACAGGCCTGCTACTGCAGCCTGGGTGAGGTGGTGCTAGCACTCCTCACTGAGATATAGGTTTCCTATATCTCTCCTGCACACACATATAAACCTATCAGTCACCCCTAAGGCAGGCCCTATCAATCCTGAGGGCAGGGTGCTTGGCTTCTATGTGAGGGGGTGCCTCTGCATGAGCAGGGCCCCTCTGCAGTTCTCAGAGTCCATTCTCTGGTGCTGTTTGTGGATGCGGTTAAACCATATACTATTTAAGTGCATTATATCCTCGCGGTAAATGCTAACTTTGGAATGGCTGCATCAAAACATGTCGTGTTTGGTGTCAAACATCTTGGAATACTACCCCCCGCCAATCTTGGCGGCGGGGTAGCATTCCACCCTTCTAGAGGGATAAGACATGTACCTGCTGTGGAAACGCGGTAGAATCCTAAAGAGCCCTGGCATCACAAAATGGATGCCACCAGTCACAGACACTGGGCTGCCCTCCTGCTGATGACCGAAACTCGCAGTGGAGGAAGCCCAACAATAGGCATCCTGTCACAGGGAGGTGTAACCACCTCCCAGACAGGGTTTAGTGTATTGGGGCTGGGTGGGTGCACTCTTAGAGTGCTTTGAAGTCCTGCACTGGGGGAGCAGAAGGCTCCTCTGTGCATATGCCAGTTCAAACCAGCTCAGGGGCTACCTGCCCCTGCTCTGGCACGAAACTGGACAAAGGGAAGTGGGTGTAGCCACCCCTCCCTTGACCCTCCCATAGGTGGGGTCATAGAGCTAGTCCATCCCCTCTTTTAGTATAAGAGGGGGAACCTTGCCATTGCAAAGCAGATAACCCCTGGACGACGCTCTACAGAAGAATCCTGGCCCTTCGACGTTCCACTACCTTTGGAAGACAGAAGAATCTCCCTTGGAGTCAAGGAGTGACTCCCTGCTTGGCAGGCACCAAAACGACAACGACGGTCGCAAACTACGCCGCTCCCGCCGGAGTCCGAAGTCCCTGCAGCCCAAGAAGTAGATTTCCTGACCTCTCCCAGGCCATCGTGAGTCTCCAGCGAAGCTGAGGCAAGTGGACCCCACGAGTAACGAGGAACCGCGACCCCTGGGTACCGTGCACTATTGTCGAGTGCAACCCCTTCACAACGTTCTACGAACTTGTGCTTTGGACCACGTGTGGTCCCGACCTCCAGCAGGAATCCCTCCGAAGATCAGAGGCCTACACCGTCCCGAGTGACCGTGGGCCCCTGTTGAGTGATTCCGCCCGAGGTGTCTTCGCGATCCCTTGCCCGCTGGCTTGTGGGTCCCCAGAAGACTTCTTAACCAAACCAAAGGGCTCCCCTGGTTGCTCCAGGCCTGCCCTGACTTACCCTCGCTGGGTGAGTTCCTCAGACCTTGCTGGTCTGCGCCATCGACTTTTCTTCATCTCCCCGAGACTTGCGGCTGCCAAGGCTTGTTGGCTCCGATCGAGTTGCCGACACCGCAGTCAGCTGCAGACGTCGAGAGACACACCGAATCCAGCTCCTGGTCGTCGTCGACGCCTCCTGGACCACGTGGCTGAAGAGTCAAGGCACCTGCAACCGACCTGAAGCGACCGACGACGGTGGGCATCCATCTTCCTTGCCCCGGGTCACTGCCAAGTGACTTTGAACACTGTCCCCTCTGCTTTCAGGTCATCCTTCTTCAGAATCCAGGCTTGGATTCCACCGGACACTTCTTCAGCTCCCGCAAGCAGCAAGTCTTCTTTGTTCGCCATTGAAAACGACGCCGCGACCCGACACCAAAGGACACCTGTGCACCCGGCTTCCCTGGGTGAGGTAACTCCAGCACTATGGTGCTCCTGTGGGTGTGGGCCCTAGAACTACTTACCCTGTAAGTGACTTGCTTGTAGGTTCTCCCGAAGTATCCTAAAACTCTTTATTTCCAACCGCGACTTGCCCCATTGAAGTTAACGGCGATTCGCGCCTGTGTATCCACACTGCACGCGTCCCCCGTGGGTCCTTTACTTACCTGCCTTGGGTGGTTTCGTGAGGCCCCAGCACTTCTGAAGGCCCTAGGCCTTGTCTCCCTGCAAGTCGTTGTTTCTAAGTCTCTTACTTAGTATATGGTCTGGTACGCCCCTAGGGCCCCAGCCATATTTTGTGCTTAACTTATTGTGAAACGTTGATTTGTGCATATGTTTGTCTTCTAATCTCATAAAGAGATTAGTAGAGAGTTATTTAGAAATAAATACATATATATTTGATATATATACCTGTGTGGTGTCTTTTCATTTGGTGATTCAAGAGATTATATGGTAAAACAAGCTGCTTTACATTCCTCCGAGACTTAGCCTGAAGGCTGCTCTCCACAGCTACCACTAGGATAGCTTTCTTTAAAAGGTTGTCTTAAACCTATCTACCATAAGAGTCGATTTGCCCTGGTGCAAGGTGTCCACTTTAATTAGTGAACAGCATATACCAGGCCAACTTCTCACACACTCTCCTTGCAGTACTCTAATCATCCAGTCAGTACCCATGTACTCATGCAAAGGCCCAGGCACTAACACATGTACTGCTACAATCCCCTGAGCACTTCCCATGCACACCTCTAACCACCTACACACTACTGATTCACTCCTCCAATTACCCAGGGAGTACCCATGCACTCCAGAAATCCCTCTGTCACTACCCATGCACTCCTCCAATCACCCAGCCAGCACCATGTACTTATCCAATCACTCAGCCAAAACCCAAGCAGTTATAAAATCACCATGCACTGTCCTTGCAGCACTCTAATCATCCAGTCACTACCCATGTACTCATGCAATGACCCAGGCACTAACACATGCACTGCTACAATCCCATGAGCACTACTGATGCAGTCCAGCCATCTCCTTGTCACTATCCATGCACTCCTCCAATCACCCAGCCCGCACCATGTACTTATCCAATCACTCTGCCAAAATCCAAGCACTTACAAAATCACCATGAACTCTCCTTGTAGCACTGTAATCATCCAGACACTACTCATGTACTCATGTACTCATGCAATGACCCAGGCACTAACTCATGGCAAATATAGAGGAGGTAATGCTAATCACAGGGGTACCCCAACGCATATTGTTCCCTAGTTTATGTAGGTGTTTCCATTGTATTCTAAGTGTCTTTTAGCATAGCACTAGCTCTAGTCCTGGTTAGTCAGAGTCAGTTACCACCAGTACCCGTCAGCAAAAAGTTGGGGGCACAGGAGGACTTTCTGCTCCTCTGTTGGTTCTTTCTGCACATCTCTTGCTTCTTCCCGCACTTTTCTTTGTCTTTCTGGACTTCTGTTGCCTCTTTCTGCAGTGGTCTTGCTTCTTTCTGAGCTTTTCTTCCTCTTTCTTCACATGTCCTACCTTTGTAGGCATAGTTAGAAATTAGCATTTAAAAAACCTTTGAAATTCACTGAAAAAACCATAGGTTTCAGGGACGTTATAGTTAGAAATTAGAATTCAAAAAACCTTAGAAATTCACTGAAAAAACCACAGGTTTCAGGGACGTTATAGTTAGTTAGACATTTCACTCTTACAAAACCAGAGTAATTCTGCCGTATTGATGGTTGACTGCATGTATGAGTGACTGTATGGGTGAATGAGTGGATGTGTGTGTAGACCTAGGAATTAGTGAGTGGGTATGTAGTAACTGGTATTGGTGTGTCTATGGTTTCAAAAATGGTAGTCTGTATTTTAGAGTGGATGTATCAAAGGTTATATTAGGGTATGAGGAGGTGCATCAGATTATCACGTGGATGATGTCATCAGTGATGTCATCAGTGATGTCATTTGAGATGTCATCAGTGATGTCATCAGTGATGTCACTGACCATGTCATGAATGATGTAATATGTGACGTCATCAGCAGTGCATTGCGGGTGCGCGAGTTATAGTTAGCTGAACTAACTATAACGCCCAAATTTCTCTGGTTTTGTACGAGTGAAATGTCCAACTAACTAATAAATATATATATATATATATACCAGCAAAAACAGTTTGCACTTATTCTTTTGGATTGACTGCAGCGTTTTGAAAGGATATATATATATATATATATATATATATATATATATATATATATATATATATATATATATATATTACCTACTGGCGGTCGCCAGTAGGTAGTTACAGTTAGGACCTAGTTTCCGTAGGAAAAGTGTTTTTATTTGCCAATTTCTTTGGTGCCGTTTGAGGAATCTTCGCAAAATTTTAAAAACTAATGGCCCGCTCCGGTCAGCTCCTGTCTTGAAAGTTTTGGGGCGATTCGTAAAGCGCAGGCCAAGAAAAAAGGGGGCTCCCAAAACGGGTTTTCTCCATGTTAATTTCCATAGAAACTTTTGTCACAGCTACAGCCCAAACTGCTAAACGAAATTACACCAAATTTGGTCCAGAGTGCACTCTTTGCTTTAAATGGTGTAAATTCGTTCAGTAGTTCCTGAGAAATTTAAAAATTAAAAATATCGATATCTGGTGACCGCAGTGGATCAGCGAGCCCTCCCAATCACGAGCTTCATTCTGATTGGCTGCCAACACTTCAAACCAAGAAGTGTTGGCAGCCATCTTGTGACTCGGTAGAACTGAGTCACAAGAAAAAAGGTTAAAAAAAGAAAAAGGGACAGGGTAGAAACACTCTGACCCCCTAGGAGTGCACCCCCATGGCCCAAAAAAGCATTTTTCTCAGTGCGCAAATCCGGCCGAATTTTTTTTTTAAAAATGAAGCTCAGGCTCCCGCACTTTGTTTCTTTAAGCCCCCGGGTGGGTCAGGTCCTTGGGGCAATGTTTTGTTATGGTGCGGGGGCCCATGGGGGTCCCCACAGCCCCAGCTACCGCAACCTCCCCGGGGCTTTGATAATAGTGCTCGGGGGCACGTGGTCCCCCGCAGCCCCGGCGACCACCACCTCCCTGGGGCTTTCCTATTGAAATGTGTGGGGGCTCTCCTTCCCCCCACGCAGCACCGGATAATTATGAGTGGGGGGGCTCGTGCCCCGGGGACTGCCACCTCCCCGGGGCTAGTTCAAAAAACTGTGTGTGGGGGGCTCGAGCCCCCCCACACTGCCCCGGGTACCGCCACCTCCCCGGGGCATTGGTAATTATGAGTGGGGGGCCTTCTGGCCCCCCCAAGCCCCAGGGACCACCACCTCCCCGGGGTCACTTAAAAAAACTGCTCTTGCTTCCACGAAACAAAGCAGAATTGCTTTTTGGCAAAGGGAGATGCATGTTTGCAGCACCCTGTGCCTAAAAGCAATGCCGGCTCCCGCAGGAGGTGGGAAGCCAGCAGGGACTGCGGGGGCATTGGGGCTCCCCCGTGGTCCCCAACGTGAGGGATGGCCCTGGGGGATGGGGTCCCCAGGGCCAAAAGCGCCCCCCCTCCCATAGAAATATAAAAATGGCAAAGAGGCAAAGCCCCGGGGGATAGGGTCCCCGGGGCCAATAAAGGCCCCCCTCCATAACAAATATTTAAGGGAAAAAATGTGTCCATGCCCCAGCGGATGGGGTCCCTGGGCCGAAATCGGCCTCGGGAGGGGGGCCGCGCAGCCCCCTTTCTGTTAAAAAAAAAAAAAAAAAAAAAATTAAATGTCATAGGCCCTGGGGTCCCCAGGGCCCAAAAAGTGTTAAGGGAAGGGGGGCCACACAGCCCCCCTTCCAGAAAGAAGAGAAAATAGAGAAGTTGGCATCTTGCCAGAGGCCCCGCCCCTTCCCTACACCACTATGCAAACGTGCCTCCTGGCGCGTTCTGGGTTGGGGGATTAGGTTCTCTTCAATCCTAAGGGTCCTTAGGGGCCAACTAGCCCACCAGGTACCTCCAGTAAGCCCCACACAGTGGGATTGCTGAGAGGTAGTCCGAGGCCTCGCCCCTTTTTACACCACTCTGCAAACGCGCCTCTTGGCGCATTGCTGGTGGGGCAATCAGGTCCTCTGGTGTCCTGAGGACCTCAGGACTAAAGTGGACTTCATCCCTCGAGCAGCAGTGCGCCAGTTGACGCGTTTGCAGAGTGGTGTAAAAAGGGGGCGTGGCCTCGGACCACTCTCAGCAATCCAGCTGTGTGGGGCTTACTAGAGATAACAGGAGGGCTAGTTGGCCCCCAGGGACCCTCAGAAGGCAAGGGGACTTCATCCCCCAACCAAGAACGTGCCAGGAGGTGCATTTGCAGAGTGGTGGAGAAAGGGGGCGTGGCCTGTGTCCACTTCTCAGCAATCCCACTATCTGGGGCTTACTGGAGGTATCAGGTAGGCTAGTTGGCCCCTAAGGACCCCCACAAGCAAAGGGGACTTCAATCCCCATCCAAGAGTGTGTCAGGAGGTGCGTTTGCAGAGTGGTGGGCAAAGGGGGCGTGGCCTGCTATGATAACTTAGCAATCCTGCTGTGTGGGACTTACTGGAGGTAATAGGAGTGGTAGCTGGCCTTCAAGGTTACCCTTGGGGGCCAACTACCCCTCCTGTTACCTCCAGTAAAACCCACACAGTGGGATTGCTAAGAGGTCAGAGGTCACGCCCCCCTTTCTCCACCACACTGCAAAGGCGCCTCCTGGTACAGTACTGGTTGTGGGATGAAGTCCACTTTACTCCTGAGGGACTTTGGCGGCCAAGTAGCCCTCCTGGTACCTCCTGTAAGTCCCACGCAGCGGAATTCCTGAGTGCTGGTCGGAGGCCCAGCCCCCTTTCTCCACCACTCTGCAAATGCGACTACTAGTTGTAATAGGTCTCGGATTTGCGAGAGTTAGAGCTATTGGCGTTGTAAATGCAATAGTTTTTTACTAATGTTTTTTGGAGTGGAATGGATGTACGTTGTGTGTAGTGAAATTATGTGGTATCTTGTGCAGTGAAATTATGTGGATAGAAAGTATGTGGTATTTAGAGTATAGGAATTATGTAGAGTGAGATTATGTTTTATGGAGACTAATTATGTGGTATGGTAGTCTGTGTTGTGGAGTGGTAACCTCAGGTTTAGTCTTCTTCGTTTCTATAGAAGCTAAAGTATAAACTCATGAGACAAAAAAAGAAGGAACCACTGAGGAGCACTTCTGGACCTAGTCAGAGGTATGAGCAGGGCCACTGGAATTATGCGACTGTTTAACTGCACCGACTTTTGCACAATTATACATTTTCCGCATTTGCCATATAATCCCTCATCGTCTGCATAATCTGCAGATTTGAACAAAAAAAACCTTGTTTCTAGCTCAAATGGCTCAAACATTACCAAAAATGCTGCGGCAAGTGTTACAGCGTGGTGGAAGGCCCATTGCAAACATAGAATGGTCACCTGTTACTTATTGATAAATGTGGGTGTTAAATTGGTACTACTGGTGTGCAAACCACTCTTGCTTCTTTCTGCACCTCTCTTGCCTCTTTCTGCATTTTTCATGCCTCTTTCTGCACCTTTCTTCCTTTATCTGCACTTCTCTTGCCTCTTTTTGCACATCTATTCTGCTTTCTGCACCTCCCTTCTTTATGCACCTCTCTTGTTTCTTTCTGGACCTCTCTTGCTTTTTTCTTCTGCACCTCTCTTGCCTCTTTCTGCACCTCTGTTGCTTGTTTCTGTACTTCTCTTGCCTCTTTCAGCACTCTCTTCCCTCTTTCTGCACCTCTCTTGCCTCTTTCTGCACCTTGCTTGCTTCTTTCTACACTTCTCTTGCTTCTTTCTGCACCTCTCTTGGTTCTTTTTGCACCCCTCTTCCCTCTTTCTGCACCTCTGTTCTCTCTTTCTGCACCTCTGTTGCCTGTTTCTGCACCTCTCTTGCCTATTTCTGCACTTTTATTACCTTTTTCTGCACTTCTATTGCCTCTTTCTGCATTTCTGTTGCTTCTTTCTGCACCTGTAGGAAGGTGGAATCTGACTATATGGTTGCCCCCACTTTTTTTATGGTGTTTTGCTGGTTTATGACTTAGTTGGACTGGGATCCTGCTATTCAGGGCCCCAGTCTATCTGCTCTCTCTAAATGACATGGAGTGCACTCTAGGTGCACTAGTGATTGGTTACTGTGGTGCCTTATGAGTCCCTAGTATATGGTACCTTAGGTGCCAAGGGCATAGGTACTTCACAGGCCTACCAGGGGCTGCAGCATATATTATGCCACCCCTGGGAAGCAGACTAAATCTGACACCACAGGCCTGCTACTGCAGCCTGGGTGAGGTGGTGCTAGCACCCCTCACTGAGATATAGGTTTCCTATATCTCTCCTACACACATATAACCCTATCAGTCACCCCTATGGCAGGCCCTATCAATCCTGAGGGCAGGGTGCTTGGCTTCTATGTGAGGGGTGCCTCTGCATGAGCAGGGCCCCTCTGCAGTTCTCAGAGTCCATTCTCTGGTGCTGTTTGTGGATGCGGTTAAACCATATACTCTTAAGTGCATTATATCCTCACGGTAGAATGCTAACTTTGGAATGGCTGCATCAAAACATGTCGTGTTTGGTGTCAAACATCTTGGAATACTACCCCCCCCGCCAATCCTGGCGGCGGGGGTAGCATTCCACCCTTCTAGAGGGATAAGACATGTACCTGCTGTGGAAACGCGGTAGAATCCTGCAGATCCCTGGCATCACAAAATGGATGCCACCAGTCACAGACACTGGGCTGCCCTCCTGCTGATGACTGACACTCACAGTGGAGGAAGCCCAACAATAGGCATCCTGTCACAGGGAGGTGTGACCACCTCCCAGACAGGGTTTAGTGTATTGGGGCTGGGTGGGTGCACTCTTAGAGTGCTTTGAAGTCCTGCACTGGGGGAGCAGAAGGCTCCTCTGTGCATATGCCAGTTCAAACCAGCTCAGGGGCTACCTGCCCCTGCTCTGGCATGAAACTGGACAAAGGGAAGTGGGTGTAGCCACCCCTCCCTTGACCCTCCCATAGGTGGGGTCATAGAGCTAGTCCATCCCCTCTTTTAGTATAAGAGGGGGAACCTTGCCATTGCAAAGCAGATAACCCCTGGACGACGCTCTACAAGAAGAATCCTGGCCCTTCGACGTTCCACTACCTTTGGAAGACAGAAGAATCTCCCTTGGAGTCAAGGAGTGACTCCCTGCTTGGCAGGCACCAAAAACGACAACGACGGTCGCAAACTATGCCACTCCCGCCGGAGTCCGAAGTCCCTGCAGCCCAGGAAGTGGATTTCCTGACCTCTCCCAGGCCATCGTGAGTCCCCAGCGAAGCTGAGGCAAGTGGACCCCACGAGTAATGAGGAACCGCGACCCCTGGGTACCGTGCACTATTGTCGAGTGCAACCCCTTCACAACGTTCTACGAACCTGTGCTTTGGACCACATGTGGTCCCGACATCCAGCAAGAATCCCTCCGAAGATCAGAGGCTTACACCGTCCTGAGTGACCGTGGGCCCCTGTTGAGTGATTCCGCCCGAGGTGTCTTCGCGATCCCTTGCCCGCTGGCTTGTGGGTCCCCAGAAGACTTCTGAAAGAAACCAAAGGGCTCCCCTGGTTGCTCAAGGCCTGCCCTGACTTACCCTCGCTGGGTGAGTTCCACAGACCTTGCTGGTCTGCGCCATCAACTTTTCTTCATCTCCTCGAGACTTGCTGCTGCCAAGGCTTGTTGGCTCCAATCGAGATGCCGACACCGCAGTCAGCTGCAGACGTCAAGGGACCCACCGAATCCAGCTTCTGGTCGTCGTCGACCCCTCCTGGACTACGTGGCTGAAGAGTCAAGGCACCTGAAACCGACCTGAATCAACCGACGACGGTGGGCATCCATCTTCCTTGCCCCGGGTCACTGCCAAGTGACTTTGAACACTGTCCCCTCTGCTTTCAGGTCATCCTTCTTCAGAATCCAGGCTTGGATTCCACCGGACACTTCTTCAGCTCCCGCAAGCAGCAAGTCTTCTTTGTTCGCCATTGAAAACGACGCCGCGACCCGACACCAAAGGACACCTGTGCACCCGGCTTCCCTGGGTGAGGTAACTCCAGCACTACGGTGCTCCTGTGGGTGTGGGCCCTAGAACGACTTACCCTGTAAGTGACTTGCTTGTAGGTTCTACAGAAGTATCCTAAAACTCTTTATTTCCAACCGCGACTTGCCCCATTGAAGTCAACGGCGATCCGCGCCTGTGTATCTACACTGCACGCGTCCCCCGTGGGTCCTTTACTTACCTGCCTTGGGTGGTTTCGTGAGGCCCCAGCACTTCTGAAGGCCCTAGGCCTTGTCTCCCTGCAAGTCGTTGTCCCTAAGTCTCTTACTTAGTGTATGGTCTGGTACGCCCCTAGGGCCCCAGCCATATTTTGTGCTTAACTTATTGTGAAACGTTGATTTGTGCATATGTTTGTCTTCTAATCTCATAAAGAGATTAGTAGAGAGTTATTTAGAAATAAATACATATATATTTGATATATATACCTGTGTGGTGTCTTTTCATTTGGTGATTCAAGAGATTATATGGTAAAACAAGCTGCTTTACATTCCTCCGAGACTTAGCCTGAAGGCTGCTCTCCACAGCTACCACTAGGATAGCTTTCTTTAAAAGGTTGTCTTAAACCTATCTACCATAAGAGTCGATTTGCCCTGGTGCAAGGTGTCCACTTTAATTAGTGAACAGCATATACCAGGCCAACTTCTCACATTGGTGGCAGCGGTGGGATTCCAGCTTGCCATTGTTTTACCAGAAAATCTCTATTTGAATTACTAACTGAAAACCATTATAGGTACTCAAGGTACATATAAAGTCAAGCTTAGTATCAATAAGTTCTACTGAACTTAGAGCTGTGTGCCAAGGGATAGCACACCCTTTCCACAGCTCAAGCTAGGATCAGTAGGCCACAAACTAGTGTAGGTAGTACAACACTGCACAACACTAGAATGTCCTTAAGGGTGGACCCAGTGGATCCACTCAGCCTCAGTATAAGGACATGGCTTTCTCTGACTTGAGAGCCATGTGTGTTGACAGACACCTGAGGATAGGACAGAGTCCCTCAACACTACACCTGATAGATCTGCTGACAGCAGATGACCTTAGATTGGCTCTAGGAGCTAAGGGGTCTGAATCAGTGGGTGGGTCAATCATAGTATCTGGGTCAGATGAGGACAATCCGAATGACCAAGACTCTGTGGTTGAAGGGCCAGGCTTCAAGGAGCCTGAACAGGACAGAGGAATTCTCCCTAAGAGAACTGGCAGAGTGGATGAGAGGCACAGATCCCCTTCCAGGGAATCTGAGCACTCTTATCACTCTGGCAGAGAATTTGTCCAGGAGAGGAGCTCATACTTTAACTTAAGAGAGACCTCCTCTGAGAGAAGGTGCAAACTGCTCCAGTATGAGGAAGCCAAAGTGGCCCTCAGAACCAAGCAGTTGGCACTGGATAGAGAAGCCCTGGAGATCCAGAGAGCTTCCAGAAGGGAGGGTTTAGAACCCCCTGGTGGCAGCAACAGTGTCCCTAGAGGCAGAGAATATGTCCCTGACCATAGGAACCTGAGCAAGGTTGTTCCTCCCTACCAGAGTGGGGATGATATCCACAAGTGGATAACTGCTATGGAGAGGGCCTGTAGAGTACAGCAGGTCCCCCAAAAGCAGTGGGCAGCAATCTTGTGGCTCTCCTTTTCAGATAAAGGTAGAGACAAGCTCCTCACTGTTAGAGAAGAGGATGCTGATGATTATGAGGTCCTGAAGAGTGCACTGATAGATGGGTTTGGCTTAACCACTGAGCAGTACAGGTTGAAGTTCAGAGATACCCAGAAGGCACAGACTCAGGACTGGACTGACTTTGTAGATTGTGCATCCAAGGCTCTGGAGGGTTGGCTGGTTGGCAGTAGGGTTACTGATTTCAAAGGATTTTATAATCTAATGATGAGAGAACAGATCCTTAATAATTGTCAAAACCAGCTTTTACACCAGTACCTGGTGGACTCTGATCTGACCTCTCCCCAAGAATTGGGAAAGAAGGCAGACAAATGGGTCAGAACCAGGGTAAGGCCTAAGAATCAGGGTGGTGACCACAAGAAAGATTCTACCAAGTCCCAAGAGAAAGGTGGGGATAAATCCAAGGATAAGTCCACTACAGGGCCCCAAAATTCCTCTTCTGGGGGTGGGTCCCAAACTCCTTCCTCTCCTGAAAAGAAACCCTATTGCCATGTCTGTAAAAAGCCTGGGCACTGGAAATCTGATCCCAGTTGTCCCAGGAATGGCAATAAAGAAAATGTTCCTCCAACAACTACTACCACCCCTCCTGGTACTACCAGTAGTAATCCTCCAGTTGGGAGTAGTGCACTGTGAGAAGTTGGCCTGGCATATGCTGTCCACTAATTATAGTGGGCACCTTGCACCAGTCCAAATCGACTCTTATGGTAGGTAGGTTAAAGACAACCTTATTGAAAGCTATCCTAGTGGTAGCTGTGGAGAGCAGCCTTCAGGCTAAGTCTTGAAGGAATGTAAAGCAGCTTGTTTTACCAGTCTATAATCTCTTGAGTGACCAAATGAAAGAGCACCACACCAGGTATATATTCAAAATAGATGTATTTATTACTAAACACACCCCTCTAGTCTCTTTATGAGGCTAGAGTTCGAAAGTACATAGGTTATAAGATCTTAAATCACAGTAATAGCACAAATACACGTTTGGGCCCTAGGGGCGTACCAAACCATATACCAATAAAGTGGTATGCGAACCACGACTGAACTAGACACTAGGCCTAGAGCCTCTAGAAGTGCTTGGACCACAAGGAACCACCCAAGGTAGTGACACAGGGGACCCACGGGAGACGCGTGCAGTGTAAATACACAACCGCGATACGCCGTTAACTTCTATGGAGAAAGTCGGGATCGGGAAAATAGAGGAAAGGGACACTTAGAAGAGGACTAGGACAAAACCCTTTGAGATCTAGGACTTTGAAGAGTCTCTACCCACGGGAGCACCGGAGTACTCGTGTTACCTCACCCAGGGAAGCCGGGTGCATAGGTGCCTTTCGGGGTCGGGTTTCGTCGTCGGTTCTTAAGGCGATCTGCTGCAAAGTGCTGCTGGCGACCAGGAGAAAAGTGTCCGGGTGGATCCAAGAGTGGATCGGAGTTCTGAAGAACCTGAAAGCAGAGGGGACAGAGTCTGGGTCACTAGCCAGTGACCAGGGAGGCGATGGACAGATGCCCACCGATGTCGAGTGCTTCAGGTGCGTTGACGGTCGTCTCGTTTCTGCAGCCACGAGGTCCAGGAGGCGTTGTTGGCGACCAGGAGCAGGATTCGGGCTGGTACACGATGTTTGTCGAGTGCTGCGGTGTCGGCGACCGGATTGGACCCAACAAGCCTTGGCAACGGCAAGTCTCGATGTAGCTGAAGATCGTCGATGGTGCAGACCAGCAAGGTCTGGGGAACTCACCCAGCGAGGGTAAGTCAGGGCAGGCCTGGAGCAACCAGGGGAGCCCTTTGGTTTCTTTAGAAAGTCTTCTGGGGACCCACGAGCCGGCTGGCAAGGGATCGCAAACACACCTCGGGCGGAATCACTCAACAGGGGCCCACGGTCACTCAGGACGGTGTAGGCCTCTGATCTTCGGAGGGATTCCTGCTGGAGGTTGGGAACACACGTGGTCCAAAGCACAGGTTCGTAGAACGTTGTGAAGGGGTTGCACTCGATAATAGTGCACGGTACCCAGGGGTCGCGGTTCCTCGTCACTCGTGGGGTCCACTTGCCTCAGCTTCGCTGGGGACTCACGATGGCCTTGGAGAAGTCAGGAAATCCACTTCTTGGGCTGCAGGGACTTCGGACTCCGGCGGGAGCGGCGTAGTTTGCGACCGTCGTTATCGTTTTTGGTGCCTGCCAAGCAGGGGAGTCACTCCTTGACCCCAAGGGAGATTCTTCAGTCCTCTAATCGTGATGTAGAGCGTCGAAGGTCCAGGATTCAGTTTCAAAGTTTAGTCCAGGGATATCTAATCTTGCTGTGGCAAGGGTTCCCCATTTTAACTAGTAAAACAGGGAGGGACTAACTCTATGACCCCACCTATGGGAGGGTCAAGGGAGGGGGTGGCTACACCCACTTCCCTTTGTCCAGTTTCATGCCAGAGCAGGGGCAGGTAGCCCCTGAGCTGGTTTGAACTGGCATATGCACAGAGGAGCCTTTTGCTCCCCCAGTGCAGGACTTCAAAGCACTCTAAGAGTGCACCCACCCAGCCCCAATACACATTATCCTGTCTGGGGAGGTGGTCACACCTCCCTGCAACAGGAAACCTATTGTCCAGGCCTCCCCTGCCGGAGTTTCGTCCAGCAGCAGGAGGCCAGACTTGTGTCTGTGGCAGCAGCATCCATTTTGTGATGCCAGGGCTTCAGAAAGAAGTTACCGGGTAAGCCAGAGTTAACATGTCTTTCCCTCTAGAAGGGTGGAATGCTACCCCCGCCGCCAGGATTGGCGGGGGGTAGTATTCCAAGATGTTTGACACCAAACACGACATGTTTAGGTGCAGCCATTCCAAAGTTAGCATTTTACCGCGAGGATATAATGCGCTTAAGAGTATATGGTCAGGCTGCACTACAAACAGCATCAGAGATGGTCTCCGAACGCTGCAGAGGGGCCCTGCTCATGCAGGGGCACCCTCTCACATAGGAACCATGCACTCTGCCTTTAGGATTGATAAGGCCTGCCTTAGGAGTGACTTATAGGTTTCTAGGTGTGTATGTATTTCGTGATATAGGTAACCTATATCACAGTAAGGGGTGCATGCACCACCTTACCCAGGCTGCAGTAGCAGACCTGTGGTGTCAGTTTGGATGGCCTTCCAGGGGTGGCATAATACATGCTGCAGCCCCTGGCAGGCCTCTGAGGTACCTATGCCCTTGGTACATAGTATACCATATACTAGGGACTTATAAGGGCACTCCAGATCCCAATCAGAGATGTGCCTAAGGCACATGGAATCCATTTTACAGAGAAAGCAGATAGACTGGGGCCCTGAATAGCAGGATCCCAGTCCAACTAAGTCATAAACCAGCAAAACACTATAAAAAAAGTGGGGGCAACCATATAGTCAGATTCCACCTTCCTACATGCACCCAAAAAGTTAGGTGCTTTTGCAAGAGGAACAGAGGTGGGCCCTAGTTTAGACAGGACCCCCTCAACAGACTCCTCAGATTCTGATGGTGGTGTAGGATATGCCACCTTTATCATGGGTCCCATAGCATTGGGCAGGTACAGACTGGAGCCAATAATTAATGGTCAGAAAGCTGTGGCATTTAGGGACACAGGGGCTAGTGTCACCATGGTGGCAGGGAAACTAGTCCCCCCTCACCAGCTTTTACCTGAGTTTAAATACCAGGTGACCAACATTGATGGTGTCAGAACAGATCACCCCATGGCCATAGTCAATCTCAGCTGGGAGGGGGTCACAGGCCCAAAGAGAGTGGCAGTGTCCCCAACCTTACCTGTAGATTGCCTGATGGGCAATGATCTGGAAATTTCAGCCTGGGCTGAAATTGAACACCAAACCCATCTGAAGATGTTGGGTGTCCCTGTAAAGGTTAGGGGGCTGTGATGGCCTCAGCCCCAGCCCAAGATTATGGAGAGATGGAGCCTGGAAGAATGGCCCACTCTCCCCCAAAAGAGAGCACAAGGGTTGAAGAAAAGTCTTCTTCCCCCAGACAGTAGGTAAGGGTCAGCCTCCTCAGGGAACTGACCCTACCCCTAGTGAAGGAACTGCCCCAGAGGTAGTCAGGCCTGGCCTGGCCACACCCCTGATGGCAGAGGACCCTTCCAAGGTGGTACCCAGTCTGGAGCAGGTAAACTGCCCCTCTCTACCCTGCCTCAGTCAGCCCAGGGCTGCAGAGGTCAGGGAGGTCAGTGGACCCCCAGGGCCCCCTGTCCAGAGGAACCCCCCATCAGCAGATAAGGGGCACCCAGTCTAGTAGCCCTAGCCAGGTGAAAATTCCTCAACCCACTGAGGGATCCCCCATACCTTTATGTAGGGACCTCCCCCAGAAGGACTCTGTTAGGCAAGGGCAAACCTGGGACCAAAAGGTTCCAAACCTGCCATGTCCCTCCAGTAGTCCATTCAAAGGGACCCAACCCCCAGCTGTAGGCAGCCAAAGGTTGACCCTTAGAGCAAAATGCAACTCAGTCATGGAAAGACAGGCATACATGGTGACCAGTGATCTGAGGAAGCTGAGGCCAACCTTCCTAGGGCCTCACTTCCCTACTCAGACACCTCACCAGCCTTGTACTTTACCAGAGCACACCAGAGGTAGTGATTCCCCATGGTGGAGACCCTCTCACACCCTTAGGGTGAGGGATTGCTTAGTGGACCATCAGACAGGGGGCAACCATGCTAGTGCAGGTGCTTCCTTATATGGCCACTTAGTCAATACAGGCTCAACTGGCCAAGGTTAGCCTTATCTCCTTTCGTTTGGGGGGGTTATGTAGGAAGGTGGAATCTGACTATATGGTTGCCCCCACTTTTTTTATGGTGTTTTGCTGGTTTATGACTTAGTTGGACTGGGATCCTGCTATTCAGGGCCCCAGTCTATCTGCTCTCTCTAAATGACATGGAGTGCACTCTAGGTGCACTAGTGATTGGTTACTGTGGTGCCTTATGAGTCCCTAGTATATGGTACCTTAGGTGCCAAGGGCATAGGTACTTCACAGGCCTACCAGGGGCTGCAGCATGTATTATGCCACCCCTGGGAAGCAGACTAAATCTGACACCACAGGCCTGCTACTGCAGCCTGGGTGAGGTGGTGCTAGCACTCCTCACTGAGATATAGGTTTCCTATATCTCTCCTGCACACACATATAACCCTATCAGTCACCCCTATGGCAGGCCCTATCAATCCTGAGGGCAGGGTGCTTGGCTTCTATGTGAGGGGGTGCCTCTGCATGAGCAGGGCCCCTCTGCAGTTCTCAGAGTCCATTCTCTGGTGCTGTTTGTGGATGCGGTTAAACCATATACTCTTAAGTGCATTATATCCTCGCGGTAGAATGCTAACTTTGGAATGGCTGCATCAAAACATGTCGTGTTTGGTGTCAAACATCTTGTAATACTACCCCCCCGCCAATCCTGGCGGCGGGGGTAGCATTCCACCCTTCTAGAGAGATAAGACATGTACCTGCTGTGGAAACGCGGTAGAATCCTGCAGATCCCTGGCATCACAAAATGGATGCCACCAGTCACAGACACTGGGCTGCCCTCCTGCTGATGACTGACACTCACAGTGGAGGAAGCCCAACAATAGGCATCCTGTCACAGGGAGGTGTGACCACCTCCCAGACAGGGTTTAGTGTATTGGGGCTGGGTGGGTGCACTCTTAGAGTGCTTTGAAGTCCTGCACTGGGGGAGCAGAAGGCTCCTCTGTGCATATGCCAGTTCAAACCAGCTCAGGGGCTACCTGCCCCTGTTCTGGCGGGAAACTGGACAAAGGGAAGTGGGTGTAGCCACCCCCTCCCTTGACCCTCCCATAGGTGGGGTCATAGAGCTAGTCCATCCCCTCTTTTTAGTATAAGAGGGGGAACCTTGCCATTGCAAAGCAGATAACCCCTGGACGACGCTCTACAAGAAGAATCCTGGCCCTTCGACGTTCCACTACCTTTGGAAGACAGAAGAATCTCCCTTGGAATCAAGGAGTGACTCCCCTGCTTGGCAGGCACCAAAAACGACAACAACGGTTGCAAACTACGCCGCTCCCGCCGGAGTCCGAAGTCCCTGCAGCCCAGGAAGTGGATTTCCTGACCTCTCCCAGGCCATCGTGAGTCCCCAGCGAAGCTGAGGCAAGTGGACCCCACGAGTAACGAGGAACCGCGACCCCTGGGTACCGTGTACTATTGTCGAGTGCAACCTCTTCACAACGTTCTACGAACCTGTGCTTTGGACCACATGTGGTCCCGACCTCCAGCAGGAATCCCTCCGAAGATCAGAGGCTTACACCGTTCCGAGTGACCGTGGGCCCCTGTTGAGTGATTCCGCCCGAGGTGTCTTCGCGATCCCTTGCCCGCTGGCTTGTGGGTCCCCAGAAGACTTCTGAAAGAAACCAAAGGGCTCCCCTGGTTGCTCCAGGTCTGCCCTGACTTACCCTCGCTGGGTGAGTTCCACAGACCTTGCTGGTCTGCGCCATCGACTTTTCTTCATCTCCCCGAGACTTGCTGCTGCCAAGGCTTGTTGGCTCCAATCGAGTTGTCGACACCGCAGTCAGCTGCAGACGTTAAGGGACCCACCGAATCCAGCTCCTGGTCGTCGTCGACCCCTCCTGGACCACGTGGCTGAAGAGTCAAGGCACCCGCAACCGACCTGAATCAACCGACGACGGTGGGCATCCATCTTCCTTGCCCCGGGTCACTGCCAAGTGACTTTTAACACTGCTCCTCTGCTTTCAGGTCATCCTTCTTCAGAATCCAGGCTTGGATTCCACCGGACACTTCTTCAGCTCCCGCAAGCAGCAAGTCTTCTTTGTTCGCCATTGAAAACGACGCCGCGACCCGACACCAAAGGACACCTGTGCACCCGGCTTCCCTGGGTGAGGTAACTCCAGCACTACGGTGCTCCTGTGGGTGTGGGCCCTAGAACGACTTACCCTGTAAGTGACTTGCTTGTAGGTTCTACAGAAGTATCCTAAAACTCTTTATTTCCAACCGCGACTTGCCCCATTGAAGTCAACGGCGATCCGCGCCTGTGTATCTACACTGCACGCGTCCCCCGTGGGTCCTTTACTTACCTGCCTTGGGTGGTTTCGTGAGGCCCCAGCACTTCTGAAGGCCCTAGGCCTTGTCTCCCTGCAAGTCGTTGTCCCTAAGTCTCTTACTTAGTATATGGTCTGGTACGCCCCTAGGGCCCCAGCCATATTTTGTGCTTAACTTATTGTGAAACGTTGATTTGTGCATATGTTTGTCTTCTAATCTCATAAAGAGATTAGTAGAGAGTTATTTAGAAATAAATACATATATATTTGATATATATACCTGTGTGGTGTCTTTTCATTTGGTGATTCAAGAGATTATATGGTAAAACAAGCTGCTTTACATTCCTCCGAGACTTAGCCTGAAGGCTGCTCTCCACAGCTACCACTAGGATAGCTTTCTTTAAAAGGTTGTCTTAAACCTATCTACCATAAGAGTCGATTTGCCCTGGTGCAAGGTGTCCACTTTAATTAGTGAACAGCATATACCAGGCCAACTTCTCACAGCACCCCACTTGCCTATATCTGCACCTCACTTGCCTCGTTCTGCACCTCTCTTGCCTGTTTCTGCACAGCTCTTCCCTGTTTCTGCACTTCTCTTATCTCTTTCTGTACCCCTCTTGCCTCTTTCTGCACCACTATTGGTTCTTTCTGCAATGCTCTTGCTTCTTTCTTCACCTCTCTTGCAAATTTCTGCACCCCTCTTGCCTCTTTCTGCACTCCTCCTCCCTCTTTCTGCACTTCTCTTGCATCTATCTGCACCCCTGTTCCCTCTTTCTGCACCTCTCTTGCCTCTTTCTGCAGTTCTCTTGTGTCTGTCAGCACCCCTGTTCCCTCTTTCTGCACCTCTTTTGCCTGTTTCTGCAACTCCCTTGCCTCTTTCTGAAGTTCTCTTGCCTCTTTCTGCTCCTCTGTTGCTTCTTTTCATCACCCCTCTTGCCTCTTTCTGCATCTCTCTTGCCTTTTTCTGCACCCCTGTTTGTTCATTCTGCACTTCTCTTGCTTCTTTCTGTACCTCTCTTGCTTCTTTCTGCACCCCTCTTGCTTGTTTTTGCACTTCTCTTGCCTCTTTCAGCACTCTCTTCCCTCTTTCTGTACCTCTCTTGCCTCTTTCTGTACCTTGCTTGCTTCTTTCTGCACTTCTCTTGCTTCTTTCTGCACCTCTCTTGGCTCTTTTTGCACCCCTCTTCCCTCTTTCTGCACCTCTGTTCTCTCTTTCTGTACCACTGTTGCCTGTTTCTGCACCTCTCTTGCCTCTTTCTGCACTTTTCTTACCTCTTTCTGCACTTCTCTTGCCTCTTTCTGTATTTCTGTTGCTTCTTTCTGCACCCCACTTGCCTATATCTGCACCTCACTTGCCTCGTTGTGCACCTCTCTTGCCTGTTTCTGCATTTCTCATGCCTCTTTCTGCACCTTTCTTTCTTTTTCTGCACTTCTCTTGCCTCTTTTTGCACATCTATTCTGCTTTCTGCACCTCCCTTCTTTATGCACCTCTCTTGTTTATTTCTGGACCTCTCTTGCTTTTTTCTTCTGCACCTCTCTTGCCTCTTTCTGCACCTCTGTTGCTTGTTTCTGCACTTCTCTTGCCTCTTTCAGCACTCTCTTCCCTCTTTCTGCACCTCTCTTGCCTCTTTCTGCACCTTGCTTGCTTCTTTCTGCACTTCTCTTGCTTCTTTCTGCACCTCTCTTGGTTCTTTTTGCACCCCTCTTCCCTTTTTCTGCACCTCTGTTCTCTCTTTCTGCACCTCTGTTGCCTGTTTCTGCACCTCTCTTGCCTATTTCTGCACTTGTCTTACCTTTTTCTGCACTTCTCTTGCCTCTTTCTGCATTTCTGTTGCTTCTTTCTGTGCCCCACTTGCCTATATCTGCACCTCACTTGCCTCGTTCTACACCTCTCTTGCCTGTTTCTGCACAGCTCTTCCCTCTTTCTGCATTTCTCTTATCTCTTTCTGTACCCCTCTTGCCTCTTTCTGCACCACTATTGGTTCTTTCTGCAATGCTCGTGCTTCTTTCTGCACCTCTCTTGCAAATTTCTGCACCCCTCTTGCCTCTTTCTGCACTCCTCCTCCCTCTTTCTGCACTTCTCTTGCGTCTGTTGCACCCCTGTTCCCTCTTTCTGCACCTCTCTTGCCTCTTTCTGCAGTTCTCTTGTGTCTGTCACCACCCCTGTTCCCTCTTTCTGCACCTGTTTTGCCTGTTTCTGCAACTCCCTTGCCTCTTTCTGCAGGTCTCTTGCCTCTTTCTGCTCCTCTGTTGCATCTTTCTTCACCCCTCTTGCCTCTTTCTGCATCTCTCTTGCCTTTTTCTGCACCCCTGTTTGTTCATTCTGCACTTCTCTTGCTTCTTTCTGCACCTCTCTTGCTTCTTTCTGCACCCCTCTTGCTTGTTTTTGCACTTCTCTTGCCTCTTTCAGCACTCTCTTCCCTCTTTCTGCACCTCTCTTGCCTCTTTCTGTACCTTGCTTGCTTCTTTCTGCACTTTTCTTGCTTCTTTCTGCACCTCTCTTGGTTCTTTTTGCACCCCTCTTCCCTCTTTCTGCACCTCTGTTCTCTCTTTCTGTACCTCTGTTGCCTGTTTCTGCACCTCTCTTGCCTCTTTCTGCACTTTTCTTACCTCTTTCTGCACTTCTCTTGCCTCTTTCTGTATATCTGTTGCTTCTTTCTGCACCCCACTTGCCTATATCTGCACCTCACTTGCCTCGTTCTGCACCTCTCTTGCCTGTTTCTGCACAGCTCTTCCCTCTTTCTGCACTTCTCTTATCTCTTTCTGTACCCTTCTTGCCTCTTTCTGCACCACTATTGGTTCTTTCTGCAATGCTCTTGCTCCTTTCTGCACCTCTCATGCAAATTTATGCACCCCTCTTGCCTCTTTCTGCACTCCTCCTCCCTCTTTCTGCACTTCTCTTGCATCTGTCTGCACCCCTGTTCCCTCTTTCTGCACCTCTCTTGCCTCTTTCTGCAGTTCTCTTGTGTCTGTCAGCACCCCTGTTCCCTCTTTCTGCACCTCTTTTGCCTGTTTCTGCAACTCCATTGCCTCTTTCTGCAGTTCTCTTGCCTCTTTCTGCTCCTCTGTTGCTTCTTTCTCCACCCCTCTTGCCTCTTTCTGCATCTCTCTTGCCTTTTTCTGCACCCCTGTTTGTTCATTCTGCACTTCTCTTGCTTCTTTCTGCACCTCTCTTGCTTCTTTCTGCATCCCTCTTGCCTCTTTCTGTACCCTTCTTCCCTCTTTGTGCATCTCTCTTGCCTCTTTCTGCCCCTCTCTTGCCTCTTTCTGCACCCCTCTTGACTCTTTCTGCACCTCTCTTGCTTCTTTCTACACCCTTCTTCCCTTTTCCTGCACCTGTCTTTCCTCTTTCTGCACCTCTGTTGCCTTTTTCTGCAGTTTTCTTGCCTCTTTCTGCACCTCTTTTGCTTCTTTCTGCACCTCTGTTGCCTCTTTCTGTGTTTCTCTTGCCTCTTTCTGCACCTCTGTTGCTTCTTTCTGTACTTCTCTTGCTTCTTTCTGCACCCCTCTTGCTTCTTTCTGTACCCCTCTTGCTACTTTCTGTACTTCTATTGTCTCTTTCTGCACCTCTGTTGCTTATTTCTGTAATTCTATTGCCTCTTTCTGTATACCGTTTGCCTCTTTACGCACCCTGCTTGCCTCTTTCTGAACCTCTGTTGGTTCTTTCTTCACCTCTCTTGCAAATTTCTGCACCCCTCGTGCCTCTTTCTGCACCCATCTTCCCTCTGTCTGTACCTCTCTTACCTCTGCCTGCACCCCTGTTCCCTCTTTCTGCACCTCTTTTGCCTGTTTCTGCACCTCCCTTGCCTCTTACTGCAGTTTTCTTGTCTCCTGCTGCACCTTTGTTGCCTCTTTCTCCACCCCTCTTGCTTCTCTCTGCACACCTGTTGCTTCATTCTGCACTTCTATTGCTTCTTTCTGCACCTCTCTTGCTTCTTTCTGCACCCCTCTTGCCTCTTTCTGCACCTCTCTTGCTTATTTCTACACCCTTCTTCCCTTTTCCAGCACCTGTCTTGCCTCTTTCTGCACCTCTGTTGCCTTTTTCTGCAGTTCTCTTGCCTCTTTCGGCACCTCTTTTGCCTCTTTCTGCACCCCTCTTGCCTCTTTCTGCACCTCTCTTGCTTCTTTCTGCACCCCTCTTGCTTCTTTCTACACCCTTCTTCCCTTTTCCTGCACCTGTCCTGCCCCTTTCTGCACCTCTGTTGCCTTTTTCTGCAGTTCTCTTGCCTCTTTCTGCATCTCTCTTGCCTCTTTCTGCCCCTCTCTTGTCTCTTTCTGCACCCCTCTAGCCTCTTTCTACACCTCTCTTGCTTCTTTCTACACCCTTCTTCCCTTTTCCTGCACCTGCCTTGCCTCTTTCTGCACCTCTGTTGCCTTTTTATGCAGTTCTCTTGCCTCTTTCTGCACCTCTTTTGCCTCTTTCTGTATCCCTCTTGCTACTTTCTGTACTTCTGTTACCTCTTTCTGCACCTCTGTTGCTTATTTATGCAACTCTATTGCCTCTTTCTGTACACATCTTGCCTCTTTCTGCACCCCTCTTGCCTCTTTCTGAACCTCTGTTGGTTCTTTCTGCACCTCTCTTACAAATTTCTGTACCCCTCATGCCTCTTTCTGCACCCCTCTTCCCTCTGTCTGCACCTCTCTTGCCTCTGCCTTCACCCCTGTTCCCTCTTTCTGCACCTCTTTTGCCTGTTTCTGCACCTCTCTTGCCTCTTTCTGCAGTTCTCTTGTCTCCTGGTGCACCTTTGTTGCCTCTTTCTACACCCCTCTTGCCTCTTTCTGCAGAACTGTTGCTTCATTCTGCACTTCTCTTGCTTCTTTCTGCACCTCTCTTGCTTCTTTCCGCACCCCTCTTGCCTCTTTCTGCACCCTTCTTCCCTCTTTGTGCATCTCTCTTGCCTCTTTCTGCACTTCTCTTGCCTCTTTCTACACCCCTCTTGCCTCTTTCTGCACCTCCCTTGCTTCTTTCTGCACCCTTCTTCACTTTTTCTGCAACTGTCTTGCCTCTTTCTGCACCTCTGTTGCCTCTTTCTGCAGTTCTCTTGCCTCATTCTGCACCTCTTTTGCTTCTTTCTCCACCTCTGTTGCCTCTTTCTGCAGTTCTCTTGCCTCTTTCTGCACCTCTGTTGCTTCTTTCTTGTGAGAAGTTGGCCTGGCATATGCTGTCCACTAGTTATAGTGGGCACCTTGCACCAGTCCAAACGACCTTTATTGATGATAGGTTTAAAGACAACCTTTATTGAAAGGTATCCTAGTGGTAGCTATGGAGAGCAGCCTTCAGGCTAAGTCTTGAAGGAGTGTTAAGCTGTTTGTTTTACCAATTATAATCTCGTGAATGACCAAATGAAAGGAGAACCACACCAGGTATATATATAAAATATATGTATTTATTACTAAACACTACCCAATAGTCTCTTTATGAGGCTAGAGCTCAAAGTACACAAGTTACAAGTCAAATAGCACAGTAAATTAGCACAATATACGATTAGCCCTAGGGGCGTACCAAACCATATATTAAGAAAGTGGTATAAGAACCACGACTTAAGTAGACACAAGGCCTAGAGCCTGTAGAATCGCTGGGAACCCAAGGAACCACCCAAGTAGTGACACAGGGGACCCACGGGGGCTGTGTGCAGTGTGTGAACAAAGCCGCGAGCTCCATTAAAGTCTATGGGAAAGTCGCGGTACAAATTTTAGAGTTTAAGGACACTTAGAAATGGACTAGGACCAAACCCTCTTGGACTTAGACAGTTCTAGGGTTAACACCCACGGGAGCACCGGAGTACTCGAGTTACCTCACCCAGGGAAGCCGGGGGCATAGGTGTCGAATGGTGTCGGGTCGCGCCGTCGATTTCAATGGCAGCCTTCAAAGAAGTGCTGCTGCCGGGATGATGCGAAGTGTCCGAAGAGATCCAACCCTGGATCGGAGGTGAGAAGAACCTGAAAGCAGAGGGGACAGAGTCTGGGTCACTTGCCAGTGACCAGGGGCACGATAGGTGAATGCCCACCGATGTCGGGTGTTTCAGGTGAAGGAATTGAAGCTTGACTCTTCAGCCACGAGGCCCCAGAGGCATCAATGATGACCAGGATCTGGATTCGAGCTGTCCCACAAAGGATGTCGAGTGCTGCAGCATTGGTGTCCATATTGAACACAACAAGCCTTGGCAACAGCAACCCATGCAGAAAGGAGAAAGATGCTTCAGTGCAGATCAGCAAAGTCTGAGGGACTCACCACTCAGTGGGGAGTCAGGGCACATCTGGAGCAACCAGGAAAACCCAAAGAAAATCAGAGTTGCCTTCACAGGGATTCACCAGTCGACGGACCAGGGATTGCGAAGGAGCCTCAAGCGGAAATGCAAGAAGCGGGCCCACGGAACACTCGTGGAGTGTAGGCTCACAATCTTCGGTGCAAATGGTGCTCGGGGCCTGGGCTACAAGTAACCCAAAGCAGGACTTCAAGAGACGTTGAGAAGTTGATGCACTAGCAAATGTGCACGGTGACCAGGAGTTCCGGTTCCATGCTACTCATGAGGGCTGCGGGTCTCAGCTTTGCTGGGGACTTGGGTCAGCCTCTGAGATGTCTGGAAATCCTCTTCCTGTGTTGCAGATGCTTCGGAGTCCGGCAGGAGCTTCGGAGATGCAGACCGGCAAAATGCTTCGTTGGTGCCTGCCAAGCAGGGGAGTCACTCCTTGACCCCAAGGGAGATTTCTTCAGTCCTCTAGCTTGAGTAGAGCATCGAAGTTCCAGGATTCAGCTTCAGAGTTTCGTCCAGGGATATCTAAAGTCCTGTTGCCAGGGGTTCCTTACTTATACTTAAGAAAGGGGTTGGACTAATTCTGGGGACCCACCTATGGGAGGATTTGGAAAGAGGGGTGGCTACACCCATTTCCTTTGTCCAGTTTCATGCCAGAGCATGGGCTGGCAGCCCCTGCAACCGGTTTGAACTGGGGTATGCACGAGAACACTACATGTGCCCCCAGTGCAGGACTTCAAAGCACTCTTGGAGTGCACCCAACCAGCCCTAATCCACTAAGGTCTGTCCGGGAGGTGGCAACACCTCCCTGGGACAGGAAACCTATTGTCCAGGCCTCCCCTGCCGGAGTTTGGGTCAGCAGCAGGAGGCCAGACTTGTGTCTGTGGCTGCAGCATCCATTTTGTGATGCCAGGCTCTGTAAAGTCTCTACCGGGTATACCGGTGCTATCATGTCTCTCCCTCTAGAAGGGTGGGATCATACCCCCACACCAGTTACTGGTGTGGGGGTATGATTCCAAGGTGTTTGACACCAAACACGACATGTTTCCGTGCAGCCATCCCAAAGTTAGCATTTAAACGTTTAAGATATAATGCACTTAAGAGTATATGGTCAGGCTGCACCACAGACAACCCGGAGAGGAGATTCCGAAGGCTGTAGAGGGGCTCTGCTCATGCAGGGGCACCCCCTCACATAAAACCAAGCACCCTGCCTTCAGGATTGATAAGGCCTGCCATAGGGGTGACTGATAGGTTTCTATGTGCAGTGATAGGTGAGATATAGTGAACCTATATCTCTGTAAGGGGTGCATGCACCACCTTACTCAGGCTGCTGTAGCAGTCCTGTGGTGTCATTTTGGAGGGCCTTCCAGGGGTGGCACAATACATGCTTCAGCCCCTGGTAGGCCTCTGGGGTACCTATGCCCTGGGTACATAGTATACCATATACTAGGGACTTATAAGGGCACCCCAGAATCCACTCTGAAGTGTACCTAAGGTACATGGAATCCATTTAGAGAGGAAGCAGCTAGGCTGGGGTCCTGGATAGCAGGGCCCCAGCCAGACTAAAGTCGAAAAACAGTGATACATCAGCAAAAAGTGGGGGTAACCATAAGAGGCAGATCCTACTCTCCTACATTTCTGTACTTCTCTTGCCTCTTTCTGCACCCCTCTTGCCTCTTTATGCACCCCTCTTGCCTCTTTCTGCACCCCTGTTGCTTCTTTCTGCACCCCTCGTGCCTCTTTCTGCACCCTTCTTCCCTCTTTCTGTACCTCTCTTGCCTCTTTCTGCACCCCTGTTACCTTTTTCTGCACCTCTCTTGCCTCTTTCTGCACCTCTCTTGCCTCTTTCTGCAGTTCTCTTGCCTCCTTCTGCACCTCTGTTGCTTCTTTCTGCACTTCTCTTGCCTCTTTCTGCACCCCTCTTTCTGCACCTCTGTTGGTACTTTCTGCACTGCTCTTGCTTCTTTCTGCACCCCTCTTGCAAATTTTTGCACCCATCTTGCCTCTTTCTGCACCCCTCTACCTTCTTTCTGCACCTCTCTTGCCTCTGTCTGTACCACTGTTGTCTCTTTCTGCAATTCTCTTGCCTTGTTCTGCACCCCTCTTGCCTCTTTCTGAACCCCTCTTGCCTCTTTCTGCACCTCCGTTGGTTCATTCTGCACTGCTCTTGCTTCTGTCTGCACCTCTCTTGCAAATTTCTGCACCCCTCTTGCCTCTTTCTGCTACCCTCTTCCCTCTGTCTGCACCTCTCTTGCCTCTGTCTGCACCCCTGTTCTCTCTTTCTGCACCTCTATTGCCTGTTTCTGCAACTCTCTTGCCTCTTTCTGCACTTTTCCTGCCTCTTTCTGCACCTCTGTTGCTTCCTTCTGCACTTCTCTTTCCTCTTTCTGCACCCCTCTTGCCTCTTACTGCACCTCTGTTGCTTCTTTCTGCACTTCTCTTGCTTCTTTCTGCACCTCTCTTGCTTCTTTCTACACCCCTCTTGCCCTTTATACACCACACCCTTCTTTCCTCTTTGTGTACCTCTCTTCCCTCTTTCTGCACCTCTCTTGCTTCTTTCTACACCCGTCTTCCCTTTTCCAGCACCTGTCTTGCCTCTTTCTGCACCTCTGTTGCCTTTTTCTGCAGTTCTCTTGCCTCTTTCTGCACCTCTTTTGCCTCTTTCTGCACCCCTCTTGCCTCTTTCTGCACCTCTGTTGCTTCTTTCTGCACCTCTCTTGCTTCTTTCTACACCCTTATTCCCTTTTCCTGCACCTGTCCTGCCCCTTTCTGCACCTCTGTTGCCTTTTTCTGCAATTCTCTTGCCTCTTTCTGCATCTCTCTTGCCTCTTTCTGCCCCTCTCTTGCCTCTTTCTGCACCCCTCTTGCCTCTTCCTACACCTCAGTTTTCTTGTCTCCTGCTGCACCTTTGTTGCCTCTTTCTCCACCCCTCTTGCTTCTCTCTGCACACCTGTTGCTTCATTCTGCACTTCTATTGCTTCTTTCTGCACCTCTCTTGCTTCTTTCTGCACCTCTCTTCCCTCTTTCTGCACCTCTCTTGCTTCTTTCTACACCCTTCTTCCCTTTTCCAGCACCTGTCTTGCCTCTTTCTGCACCTCTGTTGCCTTTTTCTGCAGTTCTCTTGCCTCTTTCTGCACCTCTTTTGCCTCTTTCTGCACCCCTCTTGCCTCTTTCTGCACCTCTGTTGCTTCTTTCTGCACCTCTCTTGCTTCTTTCTACACCCTTCTTCCCTTTTCCTGCACCTGCCTTGCCTCTTTCTGCACCTCTGTTGCCTTTTTATGCAGTTCTCTTGCCTCTTTCTGCACCTCTTTTGCCTCTTTCTGTACCCCTCTTGCTACTTTCTGTACTTCTGTTACCTCTTTCTGCACCTCTGTTGCTTATTTCTGCAATTCTATTGCCTCTTTCTGTACACCTCTTGCCTCTTTCTGCACCCCTCTTGCCTCTTTCTGAACCTCTGTTGGTTCTTTCTGCGCCTCTCTTACAAATTTCTGTACCCCTCGTGCCTCTTTCTGCACCCCTCTTCCCTCTGTCTGCACCTCTCTTGCCTCTGCCTGCACCCCTGTTCCATCTTTCTGCACCTCTTTTGCCTGTTTCTGCACCTCTATTGCCTCTTTCTGCAGTTCTCTTGTCTCCTGGTGCACCTGTGTTGCCTCTTTCTGCACAACTGTTGCTTCATTCTGCACTTCTCTTGCTTCTTTCTGCACCTCTCTTGCTTCTTTCCGCACCCCTCTTGCATCTTTCTGCACCCTTCTTCCCTCTTTGTGCATCACTCTTGCCTCTTTCTGCACTTCTCCTGACTCTTTCTACACCCCTCTTGCATCTTTCTGCACCTCCCTTGCTTCTTTCTGCACCCTTCTTCACTTTTTCTGCACCTGTCTTGCCTCTTTCTGCACCTCTGTTGCCTCTTTCTGCAGTTCTCTTGCCTCATTCTGCACCTCTTTTGCTTCTTTCTCCACCTCTGTTGCCTCTTTCTGCAGTTCTCTTGCCTCTTTCTGCACCTCTGTTGCTTCTTTCTGTACTTCTCTTGCCTCTTTTTGCACTCTTGCCTCTTTCTGCACCTCTGTTCATTCTTTCTGCACCCCTCGTGCCTCTTTCTGCACCCCTCTTCCCTCTTTCTGTACCTCTCTTGCCTCTTTCTGCACCCCTGTTACCTTTTTCTGCACCTCTCTTTCCTGTTTCTGCACCTCTCTTGCCTCTTTCTGCAGTTCTCTTGCCTCCTTCTGCACCTCTGTTGCTTCTTTCTGCACTTCTCTTGCCTCTTTCTGCACCCCTCTTTCTGCACCTCTGTTGGTACTTTCTGCACTGCTCTTGCTTCTTTCTGCACCCCTCTTGCAAATTTTTGCACCCATCTTGCCTCTTTCTGCACCCCTCTACCTTCTTTCTGCACCTCTCTTGCCTCTGTCTGTACCCCTGTTGTCTCTTTCTGCAATTCTCTTGCCTCGTTCTGCACCCCTCTTGCCTCTTTCTGAAACCCTCTTGCTTCTTTCTGCACCTCCGTTGGTTCATTCTGCACTGCTCTTGCTTCTGTCTGCACCTTGTAGGAGAGTAGGATCTGCTTCACATGGGTACCCCCACTTTTTGCTGATGCTTCACTGTTTTTCGACCTTAGTCTGGCTGGGGCCATGCTAATCAGAACCCCAGCCTAGCTGCTTCCTCTCTAAAATGGTTTCCATGTGCCTTAGGCACATCTCTGATTGGAATCTGGAGTGCCCTTATAAGTCCCTAGTATATGGTATACTATGTACCCAGGGCATAGGTACCTCAGAGGCCTACCAGGGGCTGCAGCATGTATTGTGCCACCCCTGGAAGGCCATCCAAACTGACACCACAGGTCTGCTACTGCAGCCTCGGTAAGGTGGTGCATGCACCCCTTACTGTGATATAGGCTACCTATATCACTACATACATACACACATATAAACCTATAAGTCACTCCTATGGCAGGCCTTGTCAATCCTGAAGGCAGAGTGCGTGGTTCCTATGTGAGAGGGTGCCCCTGCATGAGCTGGGCCCTCTGCAGCGTTCGGAGACCCTTCTCTGATGCTGTTTGTAGTGCAGCCCGACCATATACTCTTAAGCGCATTATAACCTCGCGTTAAATGCTAACTTTGGGATGGCTGCACGGAAACATGTCGTGTTTGGTGTCAAACATCTTGGAATACTACCCCCCGCCAGTTCTGGCAGCGGGGGTAGCATTCCACCCTTCTAGAGGGAGAGACATGTACACACCGGTATACCCGGTACTGACTTTCCAGAGCCCTGGCATCACAAAATGGATGCCGCTGCCACAGACACGAGTCTGGCCTCCTGCTGCTGACCGAAACTCCGGCAGGGGAGGCCTGGACAATAGGTTTCCTGTCCCAGGGAGGTGTAACCACCTCCCCAGACAGGATAGTGTGTATTGGGGCTGGGCGGGAGCACTCTCTGGTGCTTTGAAGTCCTGCACTGGAGGCACATTTGGTGTCCCTGTGCATACCCCAGTTCAAACCGGCTCAGGGGCTTCCAGCCCCTGCTCTGGCGCGAAACTGGACAAAGGGAAAGGGGTGTAACCACCCCTCTGCCCTGAGCCTCCTATAGGTGGGGCCACAGAGTATGTCCAACCCCCTACCTTAGTATAAGTATGGGACCCCAGTCCTTAGAGATTTAGATTTACCTGGACGAAACTCTGACACAGAATCCTGGACCTTCGATGCTCTACTTTAAGATTAGAGGACTGAAGAATCTCCCTTGGGGTCAAGGAGTGACTCACCTGCTTGGCAGGCACCAACGAAGCAATTGTCCGGTCTGCATCACTGAAGCGCCCGCCGGACGCCGAAGTCTTTGCATCACCAGAGGTCAATCAATCAATCAATCAATTTCCAGACTTCCCCGAGGCTACCCTGAGTCCCCAGCAGAGCTGAGGTCCGTGGCTATCGTGGGTAACGTGGAACTGTGACCCCTGGACACCGCGTACTTTTGTAAGTGCATCCTCTTCTGGGTCTCCCACGAAGTTGTGCTTTGGGCTCCGAGTAGCCCCAGCCTCCAGCACCGACTGCACCGAAGATCACTGGCCTCCACTCCACGAGTGTCCTGTGAGCCAGCTCCACCTGCGTTCACTCGAGGCTCCTTTGCGGTTGCTAGTCCGTTGGCTAGTAGGCCCTCCCGAAGGTCAATCTTTTTCTGCTTGGGCTCCCTGGTTGCTCCAAGCGTGCCCTGACTTACCCTTGCTGGGTGAGTCCCACAGACCTTGCTGGTCTGCAACATCGTCCTTCTTCCATTTCCACAAGACTTGCCGTTGCCAAGGCTTGTTGGGTCCAATCTGGGGGCCGACACCCCTGCAATCAACAGACGTTGTGGAACAGCTAGAATCCAGCTCCTGGTTGTCGTCGATGCCTCCTGGACCTCATGGCTGAAGAGTCAAGATGACTGTCAACCTACCTGAAGCACTGGACATCGGTGGGCATCTGCTCATCGCCTTCCTGGTCACTGACTAGTTACCCAGACTCTGTCCCCTCTGCTTTCAGGTTCTTCAGATCTTCGATCCACCTTTGGATCTACCCGCACACTTTCGACTTGGCCGCCAGCAGCACTTTGCAGCAGATCGCCATTGAAAGCGACGACGAAACCCGACCCCGAAAGACACCTATGCACCCGGCTTCCGTGGGTGAGGTAACTCGAGTACTCCGGTGCTCCCGTGGGTATTGACACTAGTACAGCATAGTTCTCAAAGGGTTTGCTCCAAGTCCTCCTCTAAGTGTCCCTTTTCTTTTAAATTCAAACCGCGACTTTCCCCATAGAAGTTAACGGCGATTTGCGGCTGTGTTCCTACACTGCACGCGTCCCCCGTGGGTCCCCTGTGTCACTACCTTGGGTGGTTCCTTGTGGTCCAAGCACTTCTACAGGCTCAAGGCCTTGTGTCTAGCTCAGTCGTGGTTCTTATACCACTTTATTGGTATATGGTTTGGTACGCCCCTAGGGCTCAAACGTGTATTTGTGCTATTACTGTAGATAACTAACTTATAATTTATGTACTTCGAACTCTAGCCTCATAAAGAGACTAGAGGGGTGTGTTTAGTAATAAATACATATATTTTGAATATATACCTGGTGTGGTCCTCTTTCATTTGGTCACTCAAGAGATTATAGACTGGTAAAACAAGCTGCTTTACATTCCTTCAAGACTTAGCCTGAAGGCTGCTCTCCATAGCTACCACTAGGATAGCTTTCAATAAAGGTTGTCTTTAACCTATCTCCAATAAGGGGTTGTTTGGACTGGTGCAAGGTGCCCACTATAAATAGTGGACAGCATATGCCAGGCCAACTTCTCACATTGGTGTGCAGCGTGTGGGATTCCAGCTTGCTATTGTTTTACCAGATAATCTCAATTGAATTGATCAACTGAAAACCACTAAGGGTACCTAAGGTACATATAAATGAAGCTTAGTAATACAGTAAGTTCTACTGAACTTAGAGTTGTGTGTTAAGGGATAGCACACCCTTTCTACAACTCAAGAGGGTTTAGTAGGCCACACTAGAGTAGGTAGTGCATACACCACACCTCACTAGTAATGTCTTCAAAGCCAGGACCCAGTGAGTCCTCGCCAGAAGCCAGTGGGCTTCTTCCCTCCAAGTATGATAAACTCCCATTCTTGGAATTGAGAGCATTATGCAATACTAGGAAGATGAAGGCAGGCAAAAGTGCCAGCACCCAACACCTCAGGGAGGTGTTACTAGCTGATGATCTCAGCAGGCCCATAGGGTCTGAAGGGGTAGGCAAAGAGGGTGGGGCAGAAGATGAGGAAGGGGCCAGGGGTGAAGAAACCCATGCCCCCCCCCCTCTGAAACTGGCCAGGAAGGTGAAAATGACCTTGTCCTGGAAAACCCAATTCCTCCTGTGGAGGAGGAGGAGGAGGATCAGACTGACCTCCCCTTTGTCCCCCAGGAAGAGTTCTGAGTGTGCCCAGAAGGTCTAGGTCTCCTTCTCAGGAGTCCAACAACTCTGACACCTCAATAGGGACCTCTGTCTCCTCTCATAGGAGGGAATCCTCTCATGAAAGGAGAAAGAGACTGATTCAGTATGAGCAAACTCAGCTTGAACTCAGAAAACAGCAATTGGCTATAGACAGGGAGTCCCTAGATCTCTATAGAGAGAGACAAAAGTTGGGACTAGAGTCCCATGGTGGCAGCAGTTTCCCCAAAGATAGGGAAAGGTCTTATGACCATAGAAACCTGAGCAAGATTGTCCCTCCCTACCAGAGTGGGGATGACATCCACAAATGGATAACTGCTCTAGAGAGGGCCTGTAAAGTACAGAGGGTCCCTCAGGAGCAGTGGGCAGCAATCTTGTGGCTCTCATTTGCAGACAAAGGTAGAGACAAGCTCCTCACTGTTAGAGAGGAGGATGCTGATAATTACAAAGTCTTTAAGAGTGCTCTAATTGATGGGTTTGGCCTCACCACTGAACAATACAGGTTAAAGTTCAGGGATACCCAAAAAGCACAGACTCAAGACTGGGTGGACTTTGTTTATTGTTCTGCCAAGGCTCTGGAAGGTTGGTTATTGGGCAGTAAGGTGTGTGACTTCACAGGATTGTACAATCTGATCATGAGGGAGCATATTCTTAATAACTGTCAAAATCAGCTGTTGCATCAGCACCTGGTGGACTCTGATCTGACCTCTCCCCAAGAATTGGGAAAGAAGGCAGACAAATGGGTCCGAACCAGGGTGAAGCAGAAGGTACAGAACCAAGGTGGTGACACTAAGAAGCAAGATTCGAAAACCTCTGATAAGGGTGGGGAGAAGGGTAAAGATCAAAAGTCTTCACAAGGCCCCCAAAAATCTTATTCAGGTGGGGATTCACAGTCTAACAAAGGGAAAGGCCAAAGGAAACCATGGTGCAAGGTCTGTAAGCAAAAGACCCACTGGACCAGTGATTGCACCAAGTCCAAAGACTCTACTGAAGCCCCCACCAATGCCCCTAAGGCACCTGCTCCCCCTAGTGAAGTTACAGTTGGTGGTGGGACTACACAAGCCAAGGGTTTAGTAGGGTTGACCCTGGGTAAGGAGATGAGCTCTGACCTAGTCAGGGAACTCACTCAGGCTGTCCTAGTCTGTGATGGAGGCATGGATGTGACCTCCTCTGGGAGTCCCAGTAATCTGGGCAAGTACAGGCAACAGCCCTTAATCAATGGAAAAGAGGCTTTGGCATTTAGGGACCCAGGGGCAAGTGTCACCATGGTGACACAAGACCTTGTGAATCCTGGGCAGATTATACTTGGTGAAATGTACCAAGTGACCAATGCTAGCAACGTCAGAACAGACCATACTCTGGCAGTTGTTAACTTCTCCTGGGGAGGGGTAACTAGCCTTAAGAAGGTTGTGGTGAGTGCAGACCTACCCGTTGAATGCTTGCTTGGCAATGACTTAGAAACTTCAGCTTGGGCAGAAGTGGAGCTCAGGACCCATGCAGAAATGCTGGGCATCCCTGCAGATGTGTTTGCTGTGACCAGGTCACAAGCCAAAATGTCTAACACTGAACAGGCCTTGGATTCTGGAATAATGGACCAAGTGCCCTCCAAGAAGAGGAGTAGTAGGGTAAAGGCAGTGCCTTCCCCTTGGCTCAGAAGGAAGATCAGTCTCTTGAGGGGATGATCTCAGTCCTGAGGAAGGAACTGTCCCAGAGGAGCTTGAACCTGACCAGGTTGAGTTCTTGGGGACAGCGGGCCCTTCCAGGGCAGATCTGAGCCAGGAGCAGCAGAGCTGCCCTCTCTTGAACCCCTCAGACAGCAAGCTGCTGCTGAGGCTGCTGGGAAAGCTAGTGGTCCCCATACTGTGTATTGGGATGATGGACTCTTGTACTCAGAGTGTAGAGACCCCAAGCCTGGTGCCACCAGTAGGTTGGTTATACCTCTGAAGTTCAGGGGCTTCCTATTGACCCTAGCCCATGACATTCCCTTAGCAGGTCACCTGGGCCAGAACAAGACTTGGGACAGAATTGTCCCTCACTTTCACTGGCCCCACATGTCTGAAGACACCAAGGAGTTTTGTCGCTCCTGTGTAACCTGCAAGGCCAGTGGCAAGGCAGGTGGCACTACAAAGGCCCCCCTGATACCACTACCTGTGGTGGGGGTTCGCTTTGAAAGGGTGGGTATTGACATTGTTGGTCCCATGGATCCCCAAACAGCATCTGGGCACAGGTTTATCCTGGTGGTAGTGGATCATGCCACCAGGTACCCAGAGGCTATTCCCCTTAGGACCACTACAGCACCTGTGGTGGCAAGGGCCCTCCTGGGAATTTTCTCAAGAGTGGGCTTCCCTAAGGAGGTTGTATCAGACAGGGGTGCTAACTTTATGTCTGGATACTTAAAAGCAATGTGGAAGGAGTGTGGAGTGACTTACAAGTTCACCACACCCTATCACCCACAATGCAATGGTTTAGTTGAGAGATTCAACAAAACCTTGAAGGGCATGATTAAAGGGCTCCCAGAAAAGCTTAGGCGAAGATGGGACATACTCTTGCCCTGCCTTTTATTTGCATACAGGGAGGTGCCTCAAAAGGGGTTGGCTACAGCCCTTTTGAACTTTTGTTTGGTCACCCTGTCAGGGGTCCATTGTGCTTGGTGAAGGAAGGATGGGAGTTACCTCTCAAGCCCCAAAGCAAGACATAGTGGACTATGTACTTGGTCTCCGCTCCCGGATGGCTGAGTATATGAAAAAGGCAACTAAAAACCTTGAGGCTAGCCAGGAACTTCAAAAAGCCTGGCATGACCAAAGGCTGTACTGACTGTTTACCAGCCAGGACAGAAGGTGTGGGTGTTGGAGCCAGTGGCCCCAGCAGCTCTCCAAGACAAATGGAGTGGACCCCATACCATTGTTGAACAGAAGGGTGAGGTTACCTATTTGGTGGACCTAGGAACACCCAGGAGCCCCCACAGGGTTCTCCATGTCAACAGGTTAAAACCATATGTGGACAGGGCAGACATGGGCTTGCTCATGGCTACTGATGAGGGACAGGAGGAAGAGAGTGACCCACTCCCTGACCTGCTCTCACAGAACCCTGATGATGGGTCAGTGGATGGTGTAGCCTTGGCAGGCAGCCTCACTACCCAGCAGCAGACTGATTGCAGACAGGTGCTCAATCAGTTCAGACACATATTCTCACTGACACCCAGTCAGACTACCTGGTGCACTCATGAAGTGGACACTGGGGACAGTCTGCCTATTAAAAATAAGATTTATAGGCAACCTGACCATGCCAGGGACTGTATCAGGACAGAAGTCCAGAAGATGTTGGATTTGGGAGTTATTGAACCCTCATATAGCCCTTGGGCTAGTCCAGTGGTCCTTGTGCCAAAACCTCACACCAATGGTGGGAAAAGAGAGATGAGGTTTTGTGTGGACTACAGGGGTCTCAATGCAGTCACTAGGACTGATGCCCATCCAATACCTAGGGCAGATGAGCTAATAGACACTTTGGCCTCAGCCAAGTATCTAAGCACATTTGACCTGACAGCTGGCTACTGGCAGATCAGACTAGCTGATGATGCAAAGCCAAAGACAGCATTCTCAACCCCTAGTGGGCATTATCAATTTGTGGTGATGCCCTTTGGTCTGAAGAATGCACCTGCCACTTTTCAGAGGTTGGTGAATACAGTCCTTACAGGTCTGGAAGACTATAGTGCAGCATATCTAGATGATATTGCTGTCTTTAGCTCCACCTGGGATGATCACCTGGTCCACCTCAGAAATGTTTTGCAGGCCCTGCAGAAAGCAGGCCTGACTATCAAGGCCACCAAGTGCCAGATAGGGCAGAGTCAGGTTGTGTACCTGGCCACCTTGTGGGTGGAGGCCAGGTTCAACCACTGCAGAGCAAGATCCAGACCATCATGGACTGGACTGCTCCAACTACCCAGACTCAGGTGAGAGCCTTTTAAGGCCTGACTGGGTACTATAGGAGATTTGTCAAGGGGTATGGATCAATAGTGACACCCCTAAATGACTTAACTTCCAAGAAAATGCCCAAAAAGGTTCAGTGGACAGTTAGCTGTCAAAAGGCATTTGATGACCTAAAGCAGGCCATGTGCACTGCTCCCATTCTACAGAGTCCTGATTACTACAAGAAGTTCATTGTCCAAACAGATGCATCTGAATTGGGGGTAGGGGCTGTACTGTCACAATTGAATGATGAAGGTCAGGATCAGCCAGTAGCTTTTATTAGCAGAAGGCTGACCCCTAGAGAGAAACGTTGGTCAGCCATTGAGAGGGAGGCCTTTGCTGTGGTCTGGGCTCTGAAGAAGTTGAGGCCATACTTGTTTGGTACTCACTTCCTTGTTCAAACAGACCATAAGCCCCTCTTATGGCTAAAACAAATGAAGGGTGAAAACCCCAAACTGCTTAGGTGGTCCATTTCCCTACAGGGGATGGACTTCACAGTGGAACATAGACCTGGAAGTAACCATGCCAATGCAGATGGACTCTCTAGGTACTTCCACTTAGAACATGAAGACTTAACTGGGCAAGGTTAGTTTAATGTCCCTACGTTTGGGGGGTTGTGTAGGAGAGTAGGATCTGCTTCACATGGGTACCCCCACTTTTTGCTGATGCTTCACTGTTTTTCGACCTTAGTCTGGCTGGGGCCCTGCTAATCAGAACCCCAGCCTAGCTGCTTCCTCTCTAAAATGGTTTCCATGTGCCTTAGGCACATCTCTGATTGGAATCTGGAGTGCCCTTATAAGTCCCTAGTATATGGTATACTATGTACCCAGGGCATAGGTACCTCAGAGGCCTACCAGGGGCTGCAGCATGTATTGTGCCACCCCTGGAAGGCCATCCAAACTGACACCACAGGTCTGCTACTGCAGCCTGGGTAAGGTGGTGCATGCACCCCTTACTGTGATATAGGCTACCTATATCACTACATACATACACACATATAAACCTATAAGTCACTCCTATGGCAGGCCTTGTCAAGCCTGAAGGCAGAGTGCGTGGTTCCTATGTGAGAGGGTGCCCCTGCATGAGCTGGGCCCCTCTGCAGCGTTCGGAGACCCTTCTCTGATGCTGTTTGTAGTGCAGCCCGACCATATACTCTTAAGCGCATTATAACCTCGCGTTAAATGCTAACTTTGGGATGGCTGCACGGAAACATGTCGTGTTTGGTGTCAAACATCTTGGAATACTACCCCCACCAGTTCTGGCGGCGGGGGTAGCATTCCACCCTTCTAGAGGGAGAGACATGTACACAGCGGTATACCCGGTACCGACTTTCCAGAGCCCTGGCATCACAAAATGGATGCCGCTGCCACAGACCCGAGTCTGGCCTCCTGCTGCTGACCGAAACTCCGGCAGGGGAGGCCTGGACAATAGGTTTCCTGTCCCAGGGAGGTGTAACCACCTCCCCAGACAGGATAGTGTGTATTGGGGCTGGGCGGGAGCACTCTCTGGTGCTTTGAAGTCCTGCACTGGGGGCATTATAGCAACACTGCACTGAACGAAGTACAAC